>JAIPRL010003899.1:0-42668 GCA_025469235.1 Pemphigus obesinymphae | reverse complement strand
ATTATTATATGGACACAATATAAGACATAATATTATTGTTGTAGGTACATGGGGAACAGATGTAGAAATATTTGCGGCTGCGGTACTGCTACAAACATCTATTTATGTTTATTCTACACAACGCCACTCTTGGCAATTATTTAACAAAAGAATAGGATTAATCAAACCAATACATAAGGGCGAAAAATGTATTTGATGAACAGATCAAATATACATTTTGATGTGGTAACCTAGTGTGTAACTACATGGAATGCATTTGGATTTATTTTTTATTTATGCATGAAAATATTATAATATAAAACACAATTTCAATATATCTGTCCATTAAATATATACCTACTTACCACCTTATTGTAAATGTATTAATATAATACGTACGGTTTATTGTTCAGGCGATTTTTACCCCCCTATTGTAAATGTATTAATATATATATTACGTACGGTTTATTGGTCAGGCAATTTTTACCTCCCCTTTGTACATATAAAAGTAAAATTTGTATGATTTTTAGCTCAGGCGATTTTTACCCCCCTATTGTAAATTTATTAATATAATACGTACGGTTTATTGTTCAGCCGATTTTAACCTCCCAATGGTATACCTACATAAAAATATAATGTGTATGATTTTATTTCCAGGCGATTTTTACCCCCCTATTGTAAATGTATTAATATATCACGTACGGTTTATTGGTCAGGCGATTCTTACCTCCCCTTTGTACATATAAAGGTAAAATTTGCATGATTTTTAGCTCGGGTGGTTTTTACCTCCCTTGCATATATTTATATTATGTATCGAGTTATTTAAAGCCTTTGAATTTGTATTATGTATTTTGTTACAAAATTTTACTTGCCCGGTATATTTTTAATTAACTACATTTTTAATTACCTCCCCCGGTAAAATATTATGGGGATTAAAATCGCCTGTTACGCTGGTTTATTTTTACCTCAGGCGATTTTTACCCCCCCCCCACCGGTAAAATTTTATGGGGGGTAAAAATTGCCTGTTACACCGGCCCGTGCAAACCTATAATATTTACTATTAGAGAACACGGGCCACATTCAGCTAGAGAACAAGTTTTAACTGGCCCTCAAATGGATGATAAAAAATATATAAAATATATAAATATACATGTTATTGTATACATTACATGTTCAACCCGACGAGCGAAGTGCACATTTTTATTATTTATTATTTTCAACTTATGATAATTTTTCTGAAACTTTTATATTGATAGTTTTTTTTGTAATTTTCAAATCTTTAGGTTATTATTTTTCATTGTTGATAAATTATTGATTTATTTTAGGACATATTTACAATTTTTTTTCTTGAATTTTTACTAAAAACTTTTTTTTTCAAATAATCAAATAATAAGTATACTGCATTTGTAATTTTATATAAAAAAATTAATATGTATATACCTACCTACCTTTATATACTATACTATATACAGGTAGTTAAGATATAATTTTAATTGAATTATCCTCATTAATATTTATATTTAATTTATATCTATTTATTGTATTGTATAAATATATATATTTTGTATTATGTGCACTAAAAAAAGTGTATTTATTATAAAATTCGAAGCTTCAAATAAAATTTAAAGTTTTGAGGTCCGAAGAGTTTCTCAACCCCAACCACCCTAAATCTGGGCCTAGAAAAATTTACAATTAAGTACCTTCATTCGCGTTATCAATGTTATGTGTAAATATTGGACCCTCCCCAACGAATAGAAAATACCTGAGCCAGTGGCGTATTTATGAGGGGGTAGTAGAAGGTTCCCCGCCAGATAATTTTTTAAAACTGCAAATTTACAAAACAACGAAATATTTGTTGGATTTCTTCCTTTTTACACATTTATAAACTTATATAAAACCCAATAAGCGATAATATCAGATAATGAATTCCAACGAAATATAGGCTATTATTCTGTCTAAACTTAGATCATAAATAAAGCCGATAAAGATACAGCTAGTGTGTGTGAGTGTGTGTGTGCGTGTGCGTGGTGTGTATAAGGAGACCCGACGGTCCAAGTGCATGTTTTCTGCACATTTGACATTTGACGACAATATCATCGGCATTTTAATATTTTAAAATATTTGAACCGTTTAAAACTCAATCTTAGCTAAGTGAAATGGAGTCGAATAAAAAAAAAAAAAAAAAACATTGGACTAGTATTTTACCATCAAAATAAACAAAGCTAAGGTTAGCACTTATTTCTACGAGCGTACACATAATATTATATTATACATATGTATGTTCATATTCATGCGGTACATAAAAACCATAAATATAATACAAAAAAAAAAAAAAAAAATACAAAATGATAATTTGGTGAAATGTGAAAGCACTAAAAAGTATTTATTATTTTTATTAGTATATATTTACAATTTCATATATCAACTGAATAAAATATTTTATAGTAGGTGGTGGATCGAAAAATGCAATTTTGCAATTTGAGTTTCTTGTGTCTATATTGATAGTATCTAAAATATTTGCTCTTGGATTACCGTTATCTAAAAGTTTTCAAAATACAAATATTGATTTAAGAAAAGCTGTGAGTTTGGCAGAAGATACATTAAGATAATTGGAATATCTCCGAAAAATAAGTTTAAGGATATTTTTCAAAATGTATCTATATTAGTTAAAAAGTTAGATATTCAAAAAAATAGAATAAATATTCAAACAAATACACCAGAAGATTATTTCAGAATTTCGATTTTTATACCCTTTTTGGACATTTTTCTATCTGAAATAAAGTGTAGATTTATTGAACATAAAATTACACTATCTGGTTTATATAGTTTATTCTTAGACATTACTATCTCTAGCACTGAAGACTTTTGTAAGTTAATATTAATTAATCATTACAAAATTGATATGATAGATCATAATAAAGACATTTTAATTTCGGAGTTAAAACTTTGGATTTGAAAAATAATTCACTATGCCTATATACTAATAATGCCTATGAAACCAAAAAATGCAGTGGAAACTTTTTTAATATGCAATGATCCATACCCAAATACTTTTAAGCTATTACAAATTCTCGCCACATTATCTGTTTCGACAGCAAGAGCTGAGCGATCTTTTTCATCATTAAAAAGAATTAAAACATACCCAAGAAACACAATGCCTGAGGTAAATATTTGTTAATCACTTACAAAATGTAATTCTAAGTTTTATATGTCTTATTAAGTGTTTTGTCTTAGAAAAGACTTAATGGACTTGCCTTGTTATCAATTCATCGAGATTTGCATTTTAAGAATGATGAAATAATAGATGAACTAGCAAATAAAAAAAGAAAATTAGAATTTGTAATATAATTTATAACAAAAAAATAAATAAAATAACATATTATAAGTATTTTATATTGATTTATAAAATTATTTAATTAAAATTACACCCCCTCCCCACCAAAAAAAAGTTATAAATACGCCACTGACCTGAGCACATTTCTAGCAAGTTAAATTTTATTTTTGTTAATTATTAATTTTTAACTGAAGAATATTAAGTTAATTTAACTACTACTAAGTTGATTTAATTTAACTAATTCGAATTTTTATTATTTTTTTATTAACTTATCAGTTATCCATCTTAAATGATTTTTATAAATTTTAGATAAATTTTAATTATCTTAGATAATTTTAATTTTTACATATATTTTTAGGTTATTTCTATATTAGAAAGTAGACATTTGTAGTATACATACTCATCACTTATGAGAGCCTTGGTTATTACTCATATTTAATCTTCATAAATTATCAATTTCGTGTTCGTCCAACTAAAACAGTACAATTCCTTCCAGGGAGTTCCAGTAAAATCATTGAAATATACTAAAGTTAGTTTCTCATAGTTCCAATCTTCCCATCTATTATTAAATCATTATAAAATGCAATGCAATTTGTATATTATATTTTAATGTATTTGTATGTGAATTAGATCTTGAGATAAAACTGCGATAATAATCATCTCAATTATTATAGACTTCAAATACAAGTCAAATTAAAAAGTAATTTTGAATAAACCTACTTTATTATAATATTTGAATAGTGTTCTTTCAGTCTACAATCATAGATAGTGAATACTTACTATTATTCATTCAGTGAGTTTCCTAACTTTGTCTTCTTCAACTCATCATATTTACATTATACCATAATGTACCAGCCATCATTGATTATAAATAATTATTAGGTATATAATACCTATATAGTATATATATATATTATAATTTATAACGTTATTTTATTAATATAAATAAGAAAACAAGCAATTAATAATGGTTTGAATATAAAGAGAATATAAAAACATTTTATTATAGACAAAAGGAGAATTTTAAAGGAAATTAGAAGAGAAGTGGATTGTATAAAATGGTTATAGGTATATATAGTATATTAATATACTGTATAATTATGATTACCTATAGGTGTTAATATAAATAATTATACTATATACATAATATACATAACATTATAAATTTAACTAAATTTTAAAGAAATTTAACTATTTATTTTTATTTCTCTCGTAAAACAAGTTTATGTGATTTTGGTATCAAAAAGTTGTTTTGTAAATATAAAATGCAATATTTTTAGAGAAAAAAAATATTTGAGTATATACTTACAAAAATCTTATAAAAATGCAATAGTTTAACGAAGTACTTAGCTAATTATTCACATATTTATCGATTTAAACTGTATTATTATCCAAATTTCATTATTTTTTATCATTTTAAAATTATATATAATGAATCGTAGTAATATAATATAATACCGTAGTACCGTAGAACGGAGTAGTATATAAATAAATATAACAAAATTGTTTTATGTGGTCATTACAGGACGAAGGATGGAATTTTAAATTATTATTAATTGAAAGTAATTAGGACACACAAAATAAGAAAATAAATAAAAATTTGAAATGGAAATTCCCAGCTTAGATCAAAGTTAATTTTATACTTACTACTACTAATTATAATGGTTAATTAATTAAGTATAAAAATTTTTAAAAAAATCTCTTAACATTTTATAATTAATTTATTCACCAATAAATAATTGATAAAATAAAGACTTGAGTGAACAAATACCAATTATGTATTTATTATAAAAATTAATTATTTATTTTTTTGATACAAATTATAAAAAAATATTATAATAATATCTATAATTTAAGCATATTAAATAAAACGTCGAGTTATAATAATTGTATAAACATAAAAACAAATATAAAATATTTCTTAATCATAAAGTTATTTACAAAATTACACTTGTTATGTTTAATGTATGTGTGTGTATACACTTTTTAAAAAATGATAATATTCTGAAAAAGTAACTTTATAATAGGTTTTTATGCAACTGCAGCAGGACACTCTAAAAAAAAAAAAAAATTTACGAGATTAAAATTAAATACAAAATATATAAAGACCAATACCCTGCAGTACCGTAGCCAGGGGTGTACGTGCCCCCCTCCCCACAAAAAAGTTATTGAAAGATAATTTATATGTGAATATATAAAAAATCCGGTCAGTAGGGGGTGGAAGCACTTCGCTCGTTGGGTGTCAGTATAGGGATGGATGCACTTTGCTATTGGATAGGGTACTCTTGGTGGATGTATTGCATTGCTTTCAAAATGATAAATCATTGCATTCAATAAAACGATTCTGAGCATATACCTTCGGTATTAATTATATACTCAGTACCTATACCTATGTTTAACATTACATTGAAGATCAAAATATGTAGAAATAAATATGATTTAGTGTAACCTTATGTATATTTTAAATGAATGGTAAAATAAAAATAATTACTATGGGGCATGCGCGAAATGCGCGTGGACATAAAAAAATAAAAATAAAAAAAATCCAAAAATGACCTCTCAAAAGTACCAACTAGATGTAATTTGTTATCGGAAACCAAGTAAACTCATAAAAATCGGATCATTCTCTCTGGTAGAAAAAGTGTTTACAGAAAAGTAAAAAAAAAAAACATTTAAAAAAATAAACATCATTGTAAAACCACTAGCTCCCTCGCTATGCTCAGAATCTAAAATAAAAATAAAATGAGAAGGAGTCATTTTTTTTTTTATTTAGGGCCAGTTTTCTAAAAAAAAATTAGCTATAGCACCCACATTGAAAACATATTATTTTTAAACTTGAATAATTGTATTCTGGTATTTGTTGCTACTTGTTAGGTACAGCGCCCCGACAAAAAGTTGATGCGTAAAAACTAAGTGTCCTTGAGAGAAAATCGATCTGGCGTGTTACAATTTTACAAACGTTAATTGATATTATTTTACTGTAATATTATTGTTCGAAATCTTATCATTTGAGAAAATAATATGTAGGAAAATGGATCCTTATACAATCTATTGCAGGATCATGAATACATTATCAATTATTATAAATGCAATTTTCTAATGACTGATGAAAAAATTTTCTATAAATGTAATTATATATATATATTCGATATCTGTCTCCCTAACTATGAAGCCATAAAAAGTCTAAATACGTACAAGTCTATGTCAAAATCTATTATATTATGCAACATTACAGACACTAAATACCTATATATATATATATTATAATATGTGTACAATTTAAAATTTAATTGCTCTCGGCAATGTATATGTTATCTTTATATTGATTAATGTTAGGTATGCATAAACTTATAAGTGGGTAGAGTAGGGTTTAAAAAAAATTACGAGAAAATTTAATTAAAATATGCAAAAACGAACACGTATTTTATACCGAAATAATAAGTAAGTACATTATATCGAAAAATTTAAATGACTATTAAAAAAATGTGTGTATACCAATTTTTAAGATTTATTGAATGTATATAGTTAGAATTACGTATATAATTTTCAAATCTTAAAACAGTTAAAACTTACATAATACATACATAAACGTGTACAATGTACATACGTAAATACATATATGCATCCATACATACGAGTATATAGCGTAATACTTCTACCTCTTGTCACAACCCTGCCACAACCCTACTGTCCGGAGTTTTTTTTTATTATTATTAACGCGTATTAAAAATATTTATAACTCATTATTATTATATGTTTATCAGTGGATTTTACTGTAAACTCTAAAAATGTGTACTCACAAATAACTATAATTAATTTTTGTGCCTTATAATTAATTTTTTCGAAGTTTTTTTTTATCATTTTCAATATTTTTCTGTTACATAGTATATTTTTCACGGAATTTTGCTGGTTTTAATAGATCTGTTAATCGTTTATATTTTGACATGATTTGACTATAGTAAATAATTACTATTATTAAAGTCTTTGTAAAGAACTTTTTTATATGTCGTATGTATACAGTATAGTACCAGAAATCGTATTCGCATATAGGCCAATGCCGAAAAATCCACACGGAACACAATTAAGTATAATGAAATATTCAATTTGGATAATATATTTGTATAATAACGATTATATATTAATGACACGTTCCAAATTATCCAAATTTATTTTATGTGATCTTATATAACCGTTCAAACGATTGTGTTGACTGAAAATGATTATTTGATAGAATGGGTGAAATTAATATAGAACAATCATTGCACAATTGCGCATATATATTAGAATTTTCCGTTATTTTGTCGTTTTCTAAGTTTACGCTCCCCATCTGCCCAAATATATTTTACTTGTGATTTATTATTCGTATATTATATATAATAAATATTATGTTATATTTATCACACTATATATTATCACCATGTTTGGTGCAAGTGTAACTCACAACTCATAAATTCTTAATGCACCTACTTCCGGTATGAATGTAATATGATGTGAATGATGGATTACTATATTATATTATATGATTTACTACACATGATATATAGTTATATGCTGGCCGGCTTATGAAAAGGCTCTATATACTTATAATTTATAGAATAGCGTTTTTATGAATATGAATTGTTCAATATACAATATACCTATTATTTTGTTTAAAGACATATTATGTCAATGTAAAACCTACTAACTATTCTGTATTTTGAATTATCTTTACAAATCTCGTTTATTGATGGCTTGGGGCTAAAATGTAAAATTCAGAATAAAGTTGATTTCGAAAAAAAAAATGGTACCACTTTATATTCTAAAATCTAAATCGACGATGTGAGAATATTTACTAAACATTTAAAAAAAACTTACTGCAAACGGAACAGCCAGATTCGTCCGACCCGTCGCCACATCCGTCCCGACCGGAACACAGCACGGCCGTCGATCTGCACCGGCCGTTTCTGCACCGGAACGGGCATTCAGCCGGGCTGTGTCGGTAAGCGCCGCGGACTCGGGTCAACGGCGGCGACACCACCGTCCTATTGCCGACGGTCATGGGCGCACCGCCGCCGCACAGGCCTTCCAACTCGTCCGATTTGTCGTTGCACGTGACCACGGAGTTGCACAGCTCGTATTCGGGTAGACACTGTCCGTCACCGCACTGGAACGTATACGCCGGACATCCTGCAAAATCCAAAAACGTTTCGGTGAATATTCACTATTAAGTACCATAGAAGGATGAAACTTACGAGCCACAGTATGAAGATTTGAGAAAAGATAATAGATAAAAGGGTAAGAAGTGAGACAATTTGTTACTAGAAATCAGTTGGGGTGTATGCCTGGGAGGTAAATGATGCAGCCAATATTTTATATGAGACAGTTGGTAGAGAAGTATAGAGAAATGTAAAGGAAATCGTGTATGGTATTTATTGATCTAGAGAAAGCTTACGTTAGGGTTCCTAGGGAAATCTTAAAGTGGGCATTAATGAAAAAAAGAGTACCAAAGGTGTATATGAATATTATTGAAGATATGTATGAAGGGGCAAGTACAAGAGCGAGAAGTCTGTGTGGAGAAACTGAGGATTTTAGGGTCAGAGTGGGGGTACCGGGTACATCAGGGTTCGTCTTTGAGTCCTTACTTATTTTCCCTGGTAATGGATGAAATAACAAAGGATATACAGGGTGGGATACCATGGTGCATGCTGTTTGCAGATTATATAGTATTTATAGGAGAGAGTCCTGAGGAAGTGAAAGATGAACTTGAAGAGTTGGGGGAAGTTCTTGAAAGTAAAGGACTAAGGATTAGTATGAGTAAAACAGAATACATAGAGTATGATTTTGGTGAAAAGGAAAACAGAAGGAATAGGGGAAGACTAGAAATAAAGTTGAGTAGAGATGTAGTGGGAGAGGTTGAGAGGTTCAAACAGTCCCGTTGCTAGATATTTTCCGCCCTAAAGCGAAAATGTCGCCTTTAAAAATGTAATTAAGCAACAAAAAAAAAAAGCTTATCAACTTTTATTTTAACTATATTGCAAAATTACAAAAATACAATGATGTCGTTGCTATATCGTTGTCGATATTCATATTTTAATTTTTCCGCCCTAATGTAATATTTTGCCGCTTTGATTTTTTGCCGCCCTAAAGCGACGCGTGACTTGATTGTCTCTAGCGACGGTCCTGGGTTCAAGTATTTAATATCCGTTGTATAGAAATATGGTGGTTTCGAAGAAGTTATGAAACACAGGATTAAGTGTAGATAGATGAAGTGAAAAGAAGCATCAGATATTTTGTATGGCAATAGAATCCCTATTGGATTAAAAGGTAAATTTTATAAGGCAATGGTGAGACCTGCAACGATGTATGGAACAGAATGTTGGGTAGTAGATAGGAAGATAGAACAGAGAATGAGTGTAGCAGAGATGAGTGGAGTAACTAGAGAGGATAAAATAAGGAATGAGTATATAAGAGGTAGTATAGGAGTAGCTTCAATAGTTGACGAAATGTGGGAGAATAGATTAAGATGACTTGGGAATGTATTAAGAAGGCAGTAAGGTTAGTAAAATAAATGTATGTTGATGGAAAAAGGTGGAGAGGAAGATCGAAAAAGAGGTGAAGTAAATGAAGAAGATTTATATTATTTTTAAGATTTTTATTTTTTGTGACCAAAAAGACATTTGATGCCATCAAATCATTATTCTAATCTATAATATCTACATTTTAATTTCACAAATTTAAAAATTCGGTGACAAATATAGTAGACACCAACAAATTGGAAACTTATCGTTTACAACAAGAGAAACAAAATAAAAACACAATCCAATATATACATATATATATATACAAAATAAAATATTTGAAAAAATGTTTTATTATTTTTATTATAAGGGATATTTGACACTATAACTATGTTTAACCGACAAAATAACTATGAATTCTTTTAATTTACAATTAAGTCATTACTCATTACTTTCCTGGTTGAAAATTTGACAAGAATGATACTTTTAAGAGGACATTTTTAGATTTTTTTTTTTACTTTTTCGATTAATAATACATAATATTATTATAGTATGAAATGTGTTAAAATATTAACATTGTATTTTTTATTAGCCATATAAATGCTAATAATAATACTCCGCTCAGAATCGTTTTATTTTAAAATTCAAATTCAATATATCCACTACCAATATCCTACACAAGGAGCGAAGTGCATCTGCCACCTACTGACCGATTTTTTAGTTATATACTTAGTACTAATAATATAAATTCTGTCTTCTTGATAATAATTAATAATAATCAATGATAATATTTTACCTTTATTTCCAATAGCGTTACAGCCTTCTTCGTCGTCGCCAAATGGACAGTTTTTCACGCCATCACAACGTGTCGACCGGGAAACACATAGATTTTTGAAACCATTGCCAGATCGACATGCGAATGTGGTACTTGGACATTGTTGATTTCCCGAACATTCTTCGTCGGAATTATCGTCTTCTCCGCAGTCTTTTCGGCCGTCACATACGAAGAACCAACTAATACATTTGCCACTGGATCGACACTGAAAATTATTATCGTTAGTAGATTATGCAAAATAAATATAAAAATAGTCTTTGAGGCATGTCCACAAAGTAAGTGTACTAGTGCTTTTACAAGCAGAGGGTTTTTTTTCCACCGAGTTGGTCATATTGCCATATCGGGTGGCTTCCCTTGCTTCAATTGAGACTAGAATCTGGTCAGTATGAAAAAAAATTGCAGACACAATAACATTTTCCGTGGACGATGTCCATAAAAAATTCTGCCAAGTGCGAAGTTCTTGAAGTTTTAGAAGTGAAAAGTTTTTGAATCTTTATGAATTCGAAAGAGATGATTTTCTCTATTCTATTGGTACTGGAGATGAAACGTGGGTGGCTCACTACACTCCTGAAACCAAAAAATAGTCCTCACAATGGCGTCACAACAAATTCACCTTCGACCAAAAATGTTATGTTTATTTTGGCAAAAATGACAGTTTTGAATTTTTTGCCGAAGGTGAGTTTGTGTGACGCCATTGTGAGGACTGCCTTTTGGTTTCAGAAGTATATCTACAATATATAAATATACTGATACTATATCAGTGTACCACCTCTCAGGTATAATCTGTTAACTATAATATCAGATCCGTCACGACTTCAAAATTTTGACTTGGAACTTCGACAGAATTTTGTTATTTATTTTATGATTTAATATGTGACAAATTCCTAAATACGCATCTCTGCTAATATTTTATTAAATATAATATAATTATAATACTTAATAGTTTATATACCTAATACTTCAAACTTCATATATTTATTTCACAACAATAATAATAGTAGGTATATATTATATTGACATATTATTAATATCAAAATTCAAATTTGCTTACTTGGAATGTATTATGTAAACAACCTCGAGATTTTGCTGAACAGTGATTATTTGTCTTGTTGTTTAGTTGACAATCACAAATGCCGTGTATGCATCGCGAGTTTTCATCATTTCTCATACATTGAGCGTCACTAACACACGGAAATCCAAGACTAATACGTCTTTTTGGTTCTCCTTTTCTTAACGTTATACCTAAGTTTATATTAATTTTTTTACGAATTCTATTAAATTTCTAATATATAATTCACTATATAGACATATATATGATGTTTATATATTCAAACTTACCTGCTGTACTACCAACTGGTTTCTTATACGGTTTAATAGATGTGTTGTTGTCGGTTGTTTGGCCTTTGTTTTGTGAATCTTTTGGTGGACTTTTTAAGTAAATTTTAATAGGTGACGGTGTAGACACAGTAGAAAATTGCGATTTGAATGTAGTGTTCTTTAACGAAGCTGCCGTGGAGTCAAGAAAAACGGTAGAAGGCTGAACGTTTATCGCCGGAATCGGTCTATTTTTTATCCCGTTATTCGTTAAATTTGTTTTCAAGACTGGAAATTTTAACGGAAACAGCTGTGGTTTATCGACTGGTAGAAATGGCTTAACTGTTGAGGTAGTTGTTGTATATCGTGAATTGGCCGTTTGCCAAGGTCGCTTTTGATATGGAACTTTTTTCTTCGTGTCCGGTTTACTGAATGGGTATTTGAATGCGGAACTATTTGGTTTTATTAAAGCAGACTCTTGTCCCTTGGATGGACAGTCAGCCTGGGAATTAGAATCGCATACGCAAAATCCAAATACACCAGGTATAGTGAACTCGCATTTGTTCTTTTTATCTGACAATATACAATGGGTGTCACTGTAACACACTTCTCCCAGTTTGGCAGCTATGAAAAATATTAACAACATAATAGTACGATATATAATATGTATTATACATATATAAATAAATAAATTATAGGTTTAAGAATGTATTATGTATAAGACTAACATTATTTTAATCTTAAATATAAAATTAAAAAAAATTCATTTAGATATGAATCGATAATTTATCTCAGTTGGACAATTTTTCAATAATTTACATTTATAAATATTATAATAATCTTTGTTTCATATCTAATAACAATATAATGTGCAAAGTATCAAAATCGTGTTTTTGTATTTCAAATTTAGTTATTAAGTCATTAGCTGATTTGTGGATAATATGTTTATGGTTTATTGATAAACATAATTTAATAACGAGGTCAACATAATCTATGCATTTGTAGAGTTATTTTTTCTTGAAAACGTAATTTATGAGAAAAATAATAGCTGATTTAGAATAACAGGGTTCTATCGTGATGTTTTAGAATTTTTCAAAAAAGCGTTTTTAAAATTAAATTTGCATTTTGCAGTATATTTTATATGATGTGTATAAAAGTCGAATTTTAAAAGAGAAACAGGATTTACCATTTCATTCTAAGCCCGTGTATTTCCAAAAAAGCATACTAATCTATTAGATGATATTATCCTCATTCATTTATATATGTATAATTGATCCAAAATCAACCAACGACCATGAAATTGTTAAGGGAACGTAGTATATCTGATTCAATTGTCATTGTCTGACACACGCTAAATAGCAAAATCGTCTTTTGTATTTCAAATTTCGTGAACAATTGATTGATTTTAGGATATTTTAGGATATGATGACCTATATTATATAATATATACATATCATAATGTATATATCATAATTAATAAAAATAACATAATCTATGACATGTAGGAATTTTGATCAATTTTTGATCAATTTAATTTCGAGTTTTTACAATTGTATGAATAACGTGGTGAATAAATTATGAGTACCCATTTTGCTTAAAATTTAATTTATCGAAAATATAATTCCTACGCTTAACTGATAATACCGAGGAAAATATCTAATACAATTATTCATATATAATAATAATATACGTTACTATGACTATAAATAAAGAATTGAATGTTGAATAATAATATAATATAATACCTATATACAGTTTTTTTTTTTTTTTATTTGTACGTTTATGAACGTCGAACACATATACTAAATAGTGTTAATCTTACGGTCTATAATAATATGGAAAATACTTCTAAAACGAATGATTCAAGCGGGATGTTCCACAATGGCATTCCTTTAATCTATAACCATATATATATATATATATATATCAACCCGAGGAAAATTTGTTAAAATCGATATAATAGAGCCTGGACGATTGACGAACAAAATTGTATTATATTGATATAGCTGTAATATACTATACTTGTACCTATATTATTATATAAATTGTGTGAGCCATAAATATAGTTTTCAGAAGACTATATTATATATAGGTATATATATGATATTATTATAACCAATATATTATGGGAGTTTATTGCACTTTGAATTTAAATTTGTGTGCGGAAAAATATTAGTTTATATACCGTTTTTCCTTTCAATAATAATAATAATAAAAAAAGAAAAGATAATATAAATCCCTTCACGTGTAATATACTATACACACACACACATATATATATATATAACAATTGCACGTAAGGCTGTCAAGAACAATATAAAATCTCACGTAACATCCGACAACAATGACCTCCAATAATCCGTGTGCATATATTATAATATAGGTGTATATATACACACATGGAACGTCCGAGTGTTATTTTTATTTTTTATTTTTTTTCCCCTGACATGGATATACAATCCGTTCTGTATTATGAAAGCGTCATAAATGAAATCTAACGGGTTTCCTATATATGTTAATGAACGACGTCAATGAACCAAAGGATCAGGGAAACAGTATATATATATATATATATAGGTATAGTGGAGGAGACCTACGTTTTTTTTTTTATTTTTTTACGCCAATGGATAATTTCCTTAATTTCGTATGGGAACCGGCGTGCGTCCTATATAACATTATGATAATCCGTATTGTTTTCCAGTGACACACGTAACGATTAAGCTCAATACGTATAGTTATACGAACGTAGAATACAATATATATAAGTGGTTATTATAAAACTGAATTTTAAACAATCCTTAAGTCATATACATATATATATATACAGCTATATACGTATACCGAATACACGGTTTCGTTTATTCGATATTATTATCTCACCGATCGTGGTATATATTGACTATTATCAGGCCCGACGAGAGGGTGGTGTTGCAGGGTCGGTGGGTGATTCCCTCCGAGCCCAGAGTTTTTAGGGGAGGGGGGCTAGATTTTTCCGAAATTTCAGAGAGGGCCAGGAGCACAGTATAATACCATGTAGACGCAATTTATATAAATTAACTTTTTTTTTTTTTTTTTACATATTTATATAATATAATATCGCAATTAACGCTTTGACGCTAATAAACTAAAAGAAAAAAGGTCATTCGTATAAATTTCCCTCAAAAATTTAGGGCCCAGCTACAGCCCACCTCAAGGCCTGGATTTTCTCTCCACGTCCCTGACTATTATTCTATATTAAATATACATTTTATATTTTTACTCATGTATTGACCCCCCCCCCCCCGAATTTCCATCGGAAAAACCTTTTTTATTTTTGCTCATTTGTGTTGTTTTTAAAGTGAATTTTTCTAGATTAATGACCTTTTTCTTTCACTCCGCCTCCTTCTGAGTTTTTGAAAATCCATTTAGATGGACGCCCTTTGTTGTACGTAATAATTTGCCCCGTTCGTACACAATTATAAATATCCACCGTCATATTAGTGTTATATTATTATTATATATATAATTTTTAAATCCGTTCATATATATACTTACGAGATAAACACGTATGTCTTCGGTACTGCCAAAATTTCGAATCACACTCGCAGACATTGTTAAGACATCGGCTATTAGCTACTTTCAAAGAACACTGTTCGTCTACGGTACATTCAAATCCCAAAAGTGAAGCTGTAAATGCACGAGTATACAATTTAATACCATTAAAAATATGTTTTAATTAGGCTACTTTTGAGTATACCGTAATATAAATTAGGTCTTCGAAGTATTTTTCATTACGCGTATATATATATATATATATATATACGTATACACACGTATATTATATACCAATCAATAAATAATATAATACATAGTAATAATTTAATTATCCAACAAGGATAGTGTGCCTGGGGCATTTGTGGAAGGCGCCAATGATACGTATATAGATTGGACAATACTAAATTTTATTACCACTGAACAATAAGTGTATGTTCCTGTTCCAGTTTTTGTCTTCCGAGCCTAATGATATTGGGTACCTCTAGAAAATTCGACAATAACAATAATGATCAATACGTCAACGATAGTGAAAACATGCATAATATAGACGTAGGTATATATAGGTACGTGAAACTGCAGTTTTCAATTTTCACATATGCGTTCTCAATTTTATTTATTATTTTTTTTATGCTTATTAGTTAGAATAACTTTTACTGAAATCCCCGTACTAATTTTATTATTGATACAAGTGGTCGGAAATCTTCTAGATAGGGAAGCAAATATATTTTAATATTTTGAAAACAAAATATGTTCTACAATATTATGGCCTAGTCACATACTATAAATCTAAAGTGCCTATACCTATTATACGAATATGAATATTATGTTATAACTTACAATATATATTATAGTGTAACCGTGTGCCAGTGAAGGCATATTATCAAAATGTATACAGTCGATTATATAACTAGCTATAATATTGCGGTGATGTCTGAATATAGTAATGTATTATTACTCGTTAAATTAATACAAATGAATACACTGCAATTGTATGTGTTGGATTTAGATATTATAGAATTATACCTACCTAATCAATAGACTATATATAATATGTATAATATTAAAATAAAATACATAGGTAAATGAGTATTTTTAGATTTTGAGCGGATCAAAGAATCTATTGGTTTTACAGTGATCATTATAGTTTTATTTTTTTTGGAAATAAATTTTCGAGTAGAAGGATTCGAGTAGTAGTTTTGGAGTAAATTACTTTTTTGATATGTAGCAAATTCGTTCTAGATAGTACTTTCCATCAGTGACACACACGAAGGGGTAGGTACAGGGGTATCAGTCGACACCCCTAAAATAAGATAAACTATTATAAATGTTTTTTAAGCATCAAAATTAATTACAAAAATTGTTTGGGTATATTTTTTAGGTGGTGGTTATTACAAATTACTAAAATAATATAGATGATGACATATTTCTTATTTGACAGTAATAATTATGTATATTACACAGAGTTGTATTTAAAATCGTTTTATAGAAAGCAATGATATTATTATCACTAAGATATAATATATCCATTATCCACTACCAGTGTCCTGCCCGACAACCGAAGTGCTTTCACCCTTTAAATGTCGCCTTTTTTCATGTCCCATAACCTACAATATTTCTTCAAACCAGGAATCTGCATTCTTCAGGATAGGTACCGACCCATCTTTCTAATTGCAATTTATTATTTGATTTCGCCACAAAAGAGAGTGGGCGGCAATAAATACATTTAACTATAACGACAAAGTCATAAATTATATCTTTATGAAATTTAAATCTTACGTTTTTAATTTAGTTTTTTTACAAATTTAAAATAAATACATATAATAACAGCAAGTGCCTATATATATGTACAGTGTACACTTAAGTCAAAATCACTTTAACTGTGTATTTGATATTTTAAAGGGTTAAATCTTTCATACAGGGAATTATATGTATTTTAAATAAAATATAAATCAATCATTTGAACAAACTTACACTGTAAACACGCATTGTTCACTCGTGCGTAGTATGGTAAACAGGAACAAGTTCCAAACTCCTGATGACATCTGCTGAACTCTGTTTCACAGTCTTGACTGGTCAGGCAAGTATCGCCTAATTTTACACCAAAAGTTCGTCCAGGAAAATTCTATAAACACAAATTTTGAAAATAAAATAAAACAAAAATTAATAATGGTTTTGAAAACGAAACTTAAATGTAAACTTTTATAATGTTGTATAGACAAGTATGTATATGACTGAAAAATAAATATTAGACAATATACAATATAAGCGACTTCTTTATAACCATATACTATATACATATTATGTAGTTATCTAGATACATGAGAACCGCAAATAATATACCTACTTTATTGTTAGAATCGATCTTATACCTCCTACAATATTAAAATTTAACTATATAGGTACATAGATAAATTTATGATTATATATATAATACAATATTTGCTCTTTTTATTTAGGTTACATTCTTCCGTATATATGTTAAAGATCTAAACGAAAGTGTCAATATAAAATAATAAAATATCATTAGGTACCTATAATAAGGAAAAAAATTGTTTAGAGTGAAACACGTGAATACGACTGGGAACGTATGTCTACACGTAAAGACCGTATAATATTTTATATGGAATTTGTAATAATAATAATAATAATAATAATAATAATATAAGAACATAATATATTATATACGAGTACATGTAAGTATTATTATTATTATATTATATTATATTCAGTATGATTTGTATGACAAGCATAGGTACTTCAAAAATTGTGAAAATAGCAGTAACAAATCAATTTAATAAAAAAAATATAAAAGTAAAAGTATAACGAAATACCTATAAACGATTTATAGTTTAAATGGCTGATTTTTTTTTTTTTTTTATAATTAGCTACCGAAAAACAATTCAATCGGTGATATTGTAAACAAATTACGTTAATTTGTAATTAAATTTTACATTTTTAAACACATATAAGTACCTGTTATACATACTACTTACTATAAACTAAGCTACCTATAAAAATCCAATAAAAAATAAAAATATAATAAAACTCCAATATTAGGCACCAATGTAAATTGTAAATATATTATGTATAATACAAATAAATTATGGGATGGTATTAAAATGTAAAAACATTTATAATAAATAATAACAAGCAAATTAAACCAATTATCTATATGGAAATTTTATAAGGTTATATTTAATAAAAAAAAAATGATATTTCACTTTTTTTAAGTAAAAAAAAATCAAGTGAAGATGATAAATATAGTGTCAATATAATCTTGGGCATGCAAGTGCAGTAGAATTACATTAGTCTTGAGATCTTCACGATTAGTTAAAAGTTAAAAATTAAAAAAATAAATAAATAGTCAATATAGAACACTAATATAATAACGACTAAATTAATGATATAAACTATATAGTTATTTCGTGTGTATAAACTTAATGATTTTACCAGCACATTCGTAAACGAGATGATTTATGCCTTTGCATATTATTATTATGTATTATATTGTATAAAAAAATTATAGTTACGCATTCTAACATGCCAACTGCAACATCACGTCATATGTGCACAGTCACTCAGAAAACATAAATCTAATAACAACTATCTTACTTTGTGTATTATTATACCATTCTCATATTTTCACATGATACCGTATTTTAGCCTTATACTCGTATAGACATTATATATAGACATTTAACTTATGCCGTTATGTAGCCACCGCAGTGAAGTATATAGATATATTTAATATTGTAGTATTTTTGGTCTATTCAAAATCGTGTTTTTTTCATTTTGATTTAAATAAATTTTGAGAGTAATATTATTATATTACTCTCAAAATAATAACAATACAACAGTCAACAATGTATAGGTACGTATCAATGCGTGGATATATGTTGGAAAAAAATATAATACTTACTATTTTAACACTAAAAAGCGTGTTAATGTAAAAACTAGTTTTACAATTTACGCCATTTATCTATATATCATTTGTAATAGGTACCTACCTACCAATAAATCGAGTACCTAGCCTAATACAACAATAGATAAAATGTAAATATATATATTATTTTAGAATTACATTTTTTCGTGAATATTAATCAAATTCTGCATAAATGGCAAACATCGAATGTCAGACATACCTAACATAGCTTAGATTTTGATGTCCTTTAAAAATCCTCTTATGTAACCTAAAAACTTCGAAAAATGCTCTGAAAAGTTAGGTATACCCATTTAAAAATTTTAATAAATTTAGTACATTTTTTTATTTTTAATAAATATGTTAAAATAAAAAAATTATAAATCCAAAAATGACCAACCAATAAAATCATTTATGACCTAAATATACTCTTGAAAGCCGAAATTAATTATAGATTTTGTTAACCTAAAGTGTATAATACGTTTAAAAAAATCTATTTACACCTTGTATTATATCATGTTAATAATTTTGTATTTTATTTAAAATTGTATATTTTAAAAGTAGGTCAAATGTTATTTACTGTATTTCTAGAAAAAGTGAAAAAAATATTGAAAATGCCATAAAATTTAAAAATATCATGCAAAGTACAAATACGCTCTGAAATCCGAACCCTATATGGTCATCACTCTAAACTCGTATAATACAAATTAAAATAATGCAATGCTGCAATGGCATTTGATCGTACAAGTGAAAATATAATAAAATAAGCAAACTAAGAATATATATGCACTGAATCAAATATCATTAGTAGAATTAACAATATGCAATAATCAAATTTTAACAAACGAATATTTGTTGAAATAATGCTATTTGTATTATTTTAATGTATATATTGTTATATTATAATAAAAAATGTGTTTACAATAACAAATTCATTTTGTAAATTTCACAAAATATATAAGTTGTAATTTAACAAAAATAACTTGTAAAATTAATAGAAATTTTATTATTATAATAAAATATGTTATTAAATTGAAAAAAATATTCCGTTTAAATCGACCATTTTGATTAACAAATGGGCGTTTGTTCTACGAAGAAGAAGAAAGAAAGAAACACAAAATATTTATAATTGAATTAACAAATGTATAATTTGTGTTCTATTGGACAATTTTACGCAAGACATTGATAAAAGATATTGTTAAATCAATAATACGTTTTGTTATTTCGCTGAACAAATATTTTATTCCTAAATCAACGAACATTTTATTGGACGTATATTAACAACCATATATTATTAAATTAATCTATATTTCTACTGAAATCACATTCAATCGTATTGAAGTATATAAGTATAAATATGTAGGTAGGTACGATATTATAACGTATAGCGACGTGTATACACGAATAAATCAAGAACAATAATTATTTGTATATGGATATTTGAGAATCACTTGAATATCTACAAATAATTTTGTTCATTGAAATATCGTACAAAATAATATACATAGATAAACGTTTATAAACGTGTTACATCGGGAAAATGTGCATCACACAAAATATTATATGTTTTATAAAAGACCATTTCATAAAATTGAATAACCGTTCAGTTTGTGTAACACTTAAAAGTATAGGTACCTGCTTCATATAAGTACATCATACTTTATGAACACTTATTTAATTAAATATATATTATTATCAATAAACTTTTCAATAAACCTACATAATATTATTTAATACAATTTAGATCAATTTGTATCCGTGAAATAAATATGTGATTGTGAAAAGATGTATAGTGGTTTTCCGCCGACCAATTCAATGTCCAATGGTTTTTTTTGTCGCGTCGCTGTCACGTTATACACTATATATATATATATATTTGTAACACGAACTGTTTAACGCAGAGACAGATGATCGCGTCTAGTGTCTGCAGGTCGAAAATTTAATTCGACAATGAATGAGTAAAATGTAACGCTTACCAGTGTGTCCTAGTCTACGTTGGCTGTCTACGATTTTCTTACAATACCCGAATTTATATATATATTATAGAAGATCAAAAGATATATTTATTTTACAGTACGACTGCCAGTTAACCACTATTTGTCGTCGTATTCTTTGGGCCGTGTACGTCATTCGGTTACAATGATATTTCAATAAAAAAAAAAAAAAAAATATGGTAGAAATTAGAGTGGGTAAGTATATATAAAAATGTTTACCGCATTCGGTCAAAACCTTGTAAAATAATTCAATTTAAGAGACGCTGTCTCCGTCTGACCGACTGACAGTAGGTATACGAAATTTACGTTCAGCATTATTTTTATCACGACTTTGTAGTTTTTAATATTAGAGTAAATCGACCTATATCAACAGATTTATAGACGAGATCGTTAGTGTTGTGTTGAAAATTCTCAACGTAAATTTCGTACATTATCAGTTGGTTATAGACGGAGACGACAAATGCGAGTCAACCATAGTCACTAATAATAGCTAGATAGGCGTATAATTTAAAATGAAAATACGTACATTATTTATTTCTAAATTATTGCCACGATTATAATTAAGGTGATTTTATAGATTATATATTATGTATAATTGTCTACTGAAAGTAAGTATACATATTATAGGTCATACCGTCTAGAAGACTCGAACTAAACAATATTATTAAGAGAACATTACCCACATACGTTTGTTGTATCTGTCTTACATATGCATAACATAGCAAATCTATACGTACCGAATTATAACTACAGTTTATTTATAATTAATATTAGAGTAAATTTACTTGTTATCAAATTTGTAGAGGAGAACATAAACTATGCTCTAGTGTGAAGTTTTTTCTTAAATTGGTATTTTTAAAACTAGTTATATGCATTCAAAAAATTAAATATTTAACTACTTATAACTTGTTTAAAATAAAAACATCTTAAAAAACTCCTCGTTAAAGCATGTTCTCCTCTAAAACTTTAATAATAGGTGAATTTACAGTCTTATTAATTTATTAAACTGTAGTAAGAATGCGGTACCTACCGTATATTTGCTATGTTATGCGTATGTAAGACAGAGACAACACAAGTGTGGGTATAGCGTCCTCTTAATTTATTTGTTTTTACGCCCGTCCCATAGACATTCTAACCGAAGACTTGAACGTAAATAGTGTCGTGATCTCGGCTCCTCTAAATAACATCCTGCGTTGAAATAAATACTAATGTAATTAATAATAAATGATGATAATATAGATTGTACATATTATGTACCTACCTGACACCTATACAGTGTTTATATTATTTTTTTGTATCTCATAAACAAGTTTTACCATTCAAAATTCTTATACTTATTTCGTATATATTAATTTAAATAAATTTTTCATTTAAAAATGAATATATAGTTATTCGATATTGACTATATTGACCCATATAGAGTATTTGTACACGATTCAAATAATTCCCATATATCATATTATACTGCATGTACGTATACCTACCTAGTTATAAGTATATTATGTATAATTAAAGAATCATATAAACATGTTGAGTAAGATAGATGTTTTGTTATTTTTTACAGTGTAAAAATAAAATTCTAATTTATATAGTTGTACCTAATAAATGTTATGAAAATGGACGCAGTATATTATATAGACGTTATATATATATATAGCTGAATGTATGGTGCAGTCCCTTAGTTTCTCCGCACTGCACATAATTGACTTAAATATAATTTAAACCGTTTGTTCGTATATTATAATCCTATACAGCATATCAAACCAGCTGCAGTTAATATAATATAAGTATACATTTTAACACCGTGTATACGTTTGGTAATTTAATTATGTATAGTAATTTATTATAATATTCTATTTATATTTGGCTATTGTAGAATAGTATGAAAAGAAAATCTAATCGGTAATAATAACTAAATTCTGAAATAAATCCGAACACCAAATAATCGATATATAATTTGTGGGTCAAATATATAATATATATATATACATATACCTACTGTCAATTTTTTTTTTTCAAGTGTGTTTTATTATAATATAAGTTCTATATTCATATATAATAAGTAATCATTAATCATTACTACAAGTGTACAAGATCACAACTGGTAATATACAGTGAACCATTTTATTCAGATCGTATAAATAGGTGGATATACTTTTGTCCTGGCATGAATATACCTACTTAGTACAAATCCATTCGTGCTCAAAGGATATACCGCGTCTTCTATGTATATATATATATACCAGTGTATATGAAAGCCGAAAGAAAAAGTTCGTTCTTTAGTTTCCTTACACCTAAGTAAGTATAATTAACCTCCCTCCCCCCTCCCCACTATTACTGTTTGCATTATCACTAATCTCATTACTCTAAAAATTCTATTGTCGATAAATATATAGAGAAAAGGGACGCTTAGAATGTATATATTGAATTCACTTCTCACATTAGGCATTATTTTCAATTATTTTATTCAAATTAAATAATAATTTTTTAAACGCACGCCCTTTGATATAATCTAAAATATTATAGGCACACGTACTATTTTGTTACTGTTTATTTAATATAAGCTATAGTAAATTAAATTTGTTATATTTAAAAACATTTTTTTTTTTTTTTCGAAGTTATTACTATATATATATATGTGTGTGTGTGTGTGAGTTTGTTCTTAACTCAATAACTATTTTCTTGTAAATCGATATTATATTATGAAATGAACGTTTTAGGTTCTAACTGCATCTTGAATACCGTGCGGTATTTGAAATAACTGAAAATCTAAAAAAAAAAATGAATTTTCACAGACATCATAATACATTATATAGAAAGTGTAACGGGCGTTTTAATGTGTCTGTCGTTTAGAGAAGAACATTGTATACATTCTGAAAAGAAATACATACAAAAATATTTTACAGCCAAATATCATAAAGTTCCGTAAATAAATATTAATTTAATGGCATTTATTTAATTTTAGATTTTGAACGAAGTGAAGTTCTAAGATTTTATTGGTCTTAAGACGATGATGTAGTATTGTATGCCTCTGTATACATTTTTTTCGGTTAGAATGAATCGAGTAGGAGTTTTGGAGTAAAGATCTTTTTTTGATAGCAAGAGGTTAAGAGGTTATTTTTCCATTTTTCTCGTAATTTCCTCAAGCATAGAGAAAAACTACCTCTTGTAATTCAAATATTTTATAAATGCAGGAAAAATAATAAAATAATAAATAGATTAATTTGTTATAAATATATATTTTTGAAATTCAGAGTCTCCATTTCAATGTAATGACTTTTTTTTTTGCTTTCAAGTTTAAAATAACAATAATACACTATGATGTCCGAGGTCCGAACGGACGATGGACCAAATTTTCGACCATTCGTATCTGGACGATTAATTTAAAGTCCGCAGGGTCATACCCGCCAGGTTGACTTCTAACACGATATATATTTAGATTTAATACAACAGCCTTTGAATATATATGATGTATTTACCTACAGCTACATAAACTATATATTGGAAATAATATATATAAAACAATCGAATACATTATTTATATACCTACTTCAATTATAGTTTATAACATTACGAAATATTTAAACCGTAATGTTATTATTGTTTTGTCGGGGCTTACCTTTATTATCGTGACGAAATAACAAATCCGGAAGAAATTAAAAATCATTTTATTCGACGTTTGTTCTGGTCAAAATGTATATGCGATAGAAAAAACAACACTTATTTCAATATCATACACGGAACTGTACCCAGTTTATGTAAAATAATAATTACATAAAATAAATAAATAGTAATTTAAAATATAAACATGCCGTCGACGCGATTTGTATTCGATTTAACAGTAACACTGGTTAACTGCACTGCAGACGACGTACATGTATAAAGACATGGTCCGTAAAAATACAGCTAGTACGACCCATTCGGTCGCCCAACACCACTGTTCGGCCCAGGAAAACTGAAATACGATCACAACCTGTGTAGCCCGTGCGACATTCTGTATTATCCCCACCCGAATTTTCATAAACGGCAGTCGTATATTATACACTTCAAAACAGTATATAATAACTAATACATAAAAGTATATATTTAAAACCAACGTGTCCATATATATATATATATATTATATATTTATATAACAATGTTCAATTTATGTAAATGCAAATTTTTAAAACTAAAAATAAAAATATTATAATACTGTACCCGAGTTCATAATTATTACATTAGATGCGATAAAGTTCGAATAGATATTTGTTCAGTATATGTGGGCAAACGGCATTCTTATTATAATATCATCCCACGAATAATAACCATGGAAAACTATATGGTACTTACCTATAATTTACAAACGTCACTTATGTACAGTTACGATTGAAATATTTTTATGTTTACATATTTGGACAATATAGTGAAGTTAGGCATAGCATATTATTATATAGATACACTCAAAGTCAATGTGAAATAAAAAATTAGCTAAAAAAACATGATAAACGTGTAATGTATTAATGTATTATACAATTTTTTTTATTTTCTATGCACATCAAATTCAATATACCATATTATATCATACGTATATAATATGTAGCAGCCGGGCAAATGACGAAGATTAAAAACGATATCTATATTGCAAATTGTCAAAGATTACAAAAATAGATATCTACCTATCCAGAAAGCAGAAAATCAACACTTCAGTAAGTAATATTTTGTTATAGTTAATTAGGCACATAACACACAATTTACACGTTTTACACTCATATAAATGGAATATTCTAAAAATAATAAATATGCTGTATGTACCTACTAAATAAAAAAGGTTAAAATTTCATAATTTTTTCACTTTTTAGCCGTAAAAATGAAAATGTTTTAACAAATAAATTATTTAAAGTAAAACGATTTACCCAATGAAACTTTTGCTTATTACCTTTCTTTCAGGAAATTAAATTTCACATCATTTTTATACAAAACATTTTATCCTATCTCTAACCGTTTGTCAAATATACTTAAATAACCGAAATAAATCAATTTTGTCAAAAAAATTTTATATTTTATTATTTTTCTTAGAAATTAATGAATTTACCACAAATTTAGTTATAATATTTTTTATGAAAAATACTACGTTCTAAAAGTTATTTATATTTATATACTAAGTGCTATATTTTTGAAATTAAATTAATAAAACTAAAAAACTACTCTTTTTTTTAAATTTTCAACTCTTTATAAGCACATTATGACCAAATTTAACTCAAATTACTTTCTTATGACAAAATTAGGGTGTAAGGCGTCAATAATATTGATTTTTTTTTTCTTCTCTTATAACTAAGGACCATCCTAACTATGTAGGTATCTATACACACGAATTTAAATTAATGAATCAAAGTGGTAATTCTTATAGGGTATTTTCGTTTTATAATGTTAGAATTAATTTAAATTAGCTAACCACAATTAAATATAAGTTCGAATATTATTTTAGTGTGCAGTGTGAAAATTCAAATGTGCAGTACGAATGTGTAGTGATAAATTATTGATGAATACGTTTATTATCACATCCCTATTACTAAACACATAATATTTAAAAACAATTTTCAAATTATCATTTTATTGGTAAAATTATAAATTAACGATCTTCGGCATAGATAGCATTTTTGGCATATATAAATACTTAATTAAAAACTTACAAATAATATATATTAATTATTATTAATTTGTAACAATTATAAAATAATGATAATATTTATAGACTGTGAAATTAAAGAGGGTTTAAGAGGCAAACCCCCTAACATTTTCCTATTTTAAAATAAAGTACGAAATATCTTGTAAAATATGGACAGCTGCGTCAGTCTTATAATATTATCTTATAATATTTTCATTATTATTAATAATAACATTGAATGAATAAATAACATGTAGGTATCTATTTTGATGGCATAACAAATATATAATATATATATAATATTTTATCAAATTAACAGTAAAATATCATCGAATTTACTATATACAGAAAACCTAAAATGCATTACTATGTCCTAAATATACCTACAGGTAATAATATATTTTAGTAATTAGGTATTGCTACTAGTATTATTGTTTTAAATCATATTTGGAAGCCAGTAGCTATTTTATTGTTTAGAAAAACGGTTTACTATAGGTACTCATGTATTCAAAAGAAATATGAATAGTAGAATACATCATAACTATTAATTTGCATGTATTATTAACAAAAAATATCATGGGAAAAATTTAAATTACGGTATTTTAATATATAAATGCTTGATAATATTTTTACTTGGCTTTGAAAATAATATCTATAAAATGATATTAGGTACATTATAATATAAATTACCTATACTTAATTATCAATTATGTAGATTTTCATCAGAATTGTGATTCACTTCTCATATAGGTATAAGTATAAAAAGTATTTAGGTAAAAATAATTCAAAAATTATATTAATGAAATACCTACATAATATAAGTAGGTACTCATATTATAATGTATGTGACAACGACGTGCAGTAAGTAGGTATATCATGACAGACAAACTCACAGTTAATACTAAGTTAATACTAATACCTATACAAAATAATATGATTATAATATTTTATGACTTAAAATCCATTATATATAATATATATATACATAAATTTATAATAATTTAGAAACGCGAATTTTTTTTATTATTATATGATAATTTTATTGTTAACATCCCATTGAAAACGTTAATGTCCATATCGAGTTTTTTTCATTGGGATGAATTTTCATTTTAAATCATTAAACTTCAAAGAACCAATGTGATACTTACCTAGAGTTATTAGCATAAAAAATATGCACACTATATATGAAAATTACGAAGCGTGAAAATGGCATGTAAAACCAACAATTTATACATAATGCATTTTATTAACATAAAAAAAATGAATAATTTTTTATTAATTCGAATCACTATAAACCAGCTACACCTATTACGTATAAAAAATATTCAAAAATATGGAACATTACTTAGATACATATATATAAAATACATGGATAAATGGGTTTTTTTGTTACATACTTTTTGAATACCATGCAATATGTATAATATTTTTATAGGTATTTTAAATAATTTTGTTTTCATTAAATATACCTATAATTTTTTTAACACATTATTTTATTAAAAAATAAAATTGATTTTTAATTTGAATAAAAAAAAATCAATATGCTATTTACATATTATATCTATATAGTTATGTTATGTCTGGTGTATATATGTATATCAGATACCTGCCAATATAGCGTGCTAAATTATTTATTTACGTTTCATTCTTTCATAAGTTATAATTTTGTTAAATAATAATAAATTAAATATATTAAAATTAATTAACAGCTTAACCTATATAAATAAGGTATCCATAATTTTAAAAAAAAATAAGCCACGAAAATTCATTAAATAATGCTATTTTTATTAGAAAATTTAATAAAAATAATAACAATACGAATATTAAAAATAAGACGTATAAAAGATGTAGTGTGAACACTATACACTGTAGTTATTTGAATCGTCATAAATTATGACTCATAATCGTCCTTAATTCCTAATCCTCTTATTAGAATCTAAAATTGGAAAACAGCAATTTTCAAAAAAATGTACGTGCTGAAGCTACGTGCTCTACACATCATTAGATTATAGATGGCTTATGATTTTTAGCAGTAAAAATGATTGTCCCCTCATCAACTTTTGAATTCAAAATTGAAGCCAACCTTGATAGTTCTTAAATTTCAATGTACTTTGTACTTATAAGATATATGTACCTATAGATATTAGTTGATACCAGTATTGAGATTTATCTAGATAAATTATCTAAATAAATGTTATATCATTTAATTTTTTTAAATCGCGAATAACTAAATAACATCATTAATATTAATAGTTATGTTATGCATAGTACACCGAAGCTCCGCTCAAAATCGTTTTTTTTTTTTTTAATGCAATACATTCATCAAGAGTATACTATCTGATAAGCCAAGTGCTTCTGATACCCGATGTCGCTAGTGCACCGTTTTTAAAATATATATTACCTATATTATAATAATTTTTATTATTAATTATTGAAGTGGCATACCTAGGATTTAATTCAATGTGGGGGGAGGTTGAAAATAAATAAATAATAAGTAGACGCAAGATTAGGCATGAAAGAATAAAATAGGTGCTTTTTTAGTGTTATAATAGAATACTGTTAAAAAAAAATATATATATATAGTGGAGTATTTACGGAGAAGGGGTCCAGGGGTACTGAAAAAGAACCAACATATATTAATTTTGAAAACTTCATTTTTGTAGATAGAATCGTTTTTTAAACAATAATAATTGGAAATAGAGTTTGATGACTTAAAAAATTAATAATAATGCCCCAATATTATAATAATTATAAATTTGAGATTCTGAGTGGTGCAAATTATTTTATGGTTTTACTATGATAATAATTGGTCTTATATTTTTCTTTAAGCAATTTATCGACCAAAAGACTTGAAGTCATGATTTAATTTTTTAATGCGTACCCATTTTTTGGCATAAAATTTTGTCAGCATGGTACTTTGAACAGGTAATTTGTTGATTTTTTAAATATGCTTTAGAAAAAACAATCGAAAAATAATAAAAATATGGGTTAAAATAATGGTTATTTCCTCATAAATCGGAAGATGTTGGTTTTAAATACTTTAATACAATCACAGAGTACGTGTTTTTTTTAATTTTTTTATTTTTTAATACATTTATAATATTATTATGTTTTAAACGTATATTTCAGCCTCTACTGAATGTATTTACAATTTAAAATGGTTTTATAAATGGGATTGAAGTTTTGTAGTAATCAAAATTCAATGACCTGAATTATTATTACTAGGCTGTGGTTCCTCGATACTTTTATCATTTATTAGTTATTACCAAACTAAGGAATAATCCATTTTAAAATTTAAAGAAAATGTATTAATTAAAACTTAAAAGTATACCAAATCAATGTATTAATATTATATTTTACAACCTCATGACCTATCTTGTAGTTTGTTTTTTTTTGTAGTATTTTCGTCAAACTGACCATTTTGTCAGGTATGCCTAAATATTAAACTTAAAATATTTTTTAATTTTTAAATAAATATCTTAAAATAATCTAAAAATAAAACCACCGTTTACTGTATAGTTTTTTTTATATTACGATTACAAAATTAGGAAAAATATATGAATACAAAAAAAAAGAATTTAAAAATTAAATTATTTTTTCACTCGTTTTTATCGATGCTTAATTATAGCATTTTTTTCATGTGATGTAAAATATTCTAAAAATATCAAAATTAAGAGCATTTAAGGCTAAACCTTTTGAAAAATTAAAAATTCTAATTAAATATTTTTAATAAGTATTATTTATTTATACCAAAATAGTTCATGGACCCTGCAACCCCTCCTCCCCATTACTAACAGTCCTTTGTCTAGAAACTAAGTGATTTTGCCTCTAAAGATAGTAAAATATATAAATTATTCATGTAAATATTATTATATTAATGATTGATTTTCAATATATTTAGACCACCCTTTCCCAGAAAAAAATTGAAAATACGTCACTGTATATATATAATATATAACATTGATAATATGACATAAAAAAGATAGAATTATAGTGGCAATTGGGGGGGGGGCTTCAGCCCCTTAGCCCTCCTCTGCGTACGCCTTTGAATTATTATGTTGTAGGTATACTGTATATAGCTGTAATAAAAATCGTTATTATTATAAAACATTTCATTTTAATATTTGTAAGTTAATACCTATATTTTTACTTTATATTTACAAATGTGTATAGAAAAAAATAATTATATTATAAAACGTTAAATTAGGGTTTTTAAATTATATTGTTTTAATACATCTTTCATTTAAGTCCATAAATAAAATGCGAACTGTATGTAATGTATTATATATTTAAACTAATTAATTAAATCAATTATTTAAAAAAATATATGTATTTATTTAGATAAAAGATATTTATCTTTATCGAGATAAAAAAAAGTACTTATCTGAGATCATCACTGACAGGTATACCTATCTTATAATTATAATATAATACATGTATTCTATACAATCGTACAAAAGATCAATAAAAATTAATAATCAAAAATAAAATCAATAATAAATGTATGCTATATGTAGGTCATATAATATGATAACTGATGAATTTACTTTTGTTATGTAGAAGAAACCATACTATTGATTTTTTTTTCCGTTGGTCCATTTATGTTATAGAATGCATAGTTTTAAATCTGTGAAATAATCACGGTCATGACACATTAGCTATTCATAATGTAACATGGGTACATTTAAATTTAACATACTTCAGTCTACCGGTAATATGTATAATATATAATATATGTATAATATATAATATATATATATATATATATAAGTATATACAATTTTATGAAAAATATTCCTATGAAATTTAGTCGATGTTGATATTTAAAAGAAACTTGGAAAATAATAAAATATAATGTAGCAATCTCATTTTTATATTTACTACATTTATATAAAAAAAAATTGGTTAAAATAAAAAAATAGGTAAAAATCCGTTTAGACACTGTATAATTTTGCGCGAATTTCGATTCTTTTTATTCTGGTTATTAGCATTATGGTAATACTGCTACTGAATTTCTTTAAATTAGGTATAAAATTGAGTCCACGCTGAGGCCTGTTCGACAAATATATATGTATATTGTATACACGTATTACATACAATATACATATAATATAATATAACCACGAACAGAATATTCGCGTTCGAGGTATAACATCTACAGTGTAGATTCTACACCCAAGAAATTTATTAAATTTCGAGTGTGTTGAGAGCAAAATGGTCAAGTAAGGAGTAAGGACTCACCTTTAGTTGTACAAGTGTACATATAACCATGACTATTTCATTTTTATGTAAAAATCGCTCGATCGTCAGCCATCCCCGAATCTGGTGAATTATTCCGATAAGTGTAACATAAACTATATTGTCTATTATATATCGAATTCGTTAGCATATTAAATACCTACTAATAATCGTAATGAGCATTTTTGGAATTATGTATTTTTAGTTTTAATTTAAAATATACGTAAATCAATTTAATATGATTGTAATTTGAAAATTCTTAAATTGAATGTGGTTTTGGCGTAGATATTTTATTATTCACCATCCTGGTTTGTGCGATTTCAATTTTTTTTTCTGGGCAACTGTTTGATATATCATATATCTTGGTGTATTGGGAAGTTCATTTTTTTCAATTTGCAGTTTTTCCAAGGGTATTTTGTCTTCTCGGGTTCAGGGGGGGGGGGGTGCGCTATATGTTAGTCAGTACGAGCAGCAATTATTGTGTAGGGGTAAACTTAACTTGATATTCGTCTTATAGCAGTATTCAATGTTGAACGTATATTTTATTTGTACGCGTACTGTTTATCTACACTGGGGCACAGTATTCTGCAACCGAGTATACTAGAACATGTATAGAAATACGAAACGTATTTATGTCTGCACTACAGGGCACACCTATTAGTTTTTTAATAATATTTAGCTGAGTTTTAAGTTTTGCTGATGTCTTGTACCAAAGGTATTCTTTGAACGTCAGCGTTCTATATCTAATGCTATGCCTAAGTATTTAGAATTTTTTTTTTTTTATGTTGGAATGTTTGTCCTTGAAACCTAACCATTATCTGACGATCTGCCATTCTATTGTTTAAGTGAAAAATCGCAGTTTCAATTTTTGTGGGGTAGTTTCTACATTTTTAAGTACTTTTTCAGGAGGCTAGGTCATTTATCAGCAGTTCTTCGCATTTATCAAGGTCTGTTGATTGGGTTGCTAATGTTATATAGTCTATATGTGTATAAACTTTCTACAGTTTGTCGGAGTGATGTCACTTATGTATAGGTTAAAAAGGATAGCAGCTGCTACAGAACCTTATGGTAGACCATGATTCAATTTGCATTTTATTGATTCAATAAATAAAGAAGACACTAACCTTAATGATGTTATTGTTATATTTTATCACTACTTTCATAAAACAGTCATATTTCTTGAAATTTTACATATAAGCCTTATTTTTCGCATTATTATTTAATGCTCAGAAATCAAATTTAAAGACGAAATTCCAGTCAGGAGAGGTAAAAGCACTTCTTTCATTGGATAGGATATGTATTGAATTTGAAAGCAATGATAAATAATTTCTTTCGATGAAACAATTATCAATGCACTAGGTACTATAATTTCCAATTTATTAAATTTCATTTATTCGTGGTTTTGGTTTTAAAGTATTGTTATTATTTCCACCCCTTTGTAAAAAATGCTATGGGCAGTGGACACCCTATGATTCAAATATTTTAATACAGTACCTATACTCATTATGTATTAATATTAAATATTATAAATTATACCCATTACAGAACATAAGTTGCAAGTTATTAGTTGCAACTAAAAAACTTGTATACATAAATAATGTGCCTATTATAATTTGTCGTTCGATGGAAAAATATTATATTCACAGTTGGTGGTTAATTAGAGTTGACCTCTTAAAATACATAACTAGACATTATCTTTAACGTGGTTTTTCATGATCCGCATCAATGCACTAGAAGGTTATTATATAAAACTATTCAACATGGAATAAAAGGTACCTATTGAGTACCCTGTGTTTTACATTAATAATTGTCTTGCATGCTGGAAGCTGTTGCAGTTAGTATTCATATTATGGCATAAGGATAATTGTAGCTCGGTTTGAATGGTCTCCGCCCGTAATTATCGGATAGCAGATCATACGCGATGTCCTGATTGTTTACTACCGTCTTCGCCCTTCGGTAACGCATTGTTGTTTTCCTCAACAGACTCTTGCGACTGAGTCACTGTTTTTTGTTTACCAATCTTAAAAACTGCACCAGGCTCGCCGGAAAACACCATAGATAGATTAAAAATGTATAATGAATTCAACATTAAATAAATATAATATATATATTGTATAGCTTCATGCCTGTAAAGAAAATAATATTTTCAGCATAAACTTTCGAGTAGTCCAGTGTGTATATTTACATTATATCCGTTCAAAATTACATATTTTTATCGATTATAATAGTAAAAATTCATTTTTATGTTTAAATACCTTTTTTTGTTTAAATTGTCGATATATTAACTTATATTTCATAACTATACATACTATAAATATATAATATGATAATATTTTTAATTCTTTCTCTTCCAGTCCTCAAACAGTTGTTATCATTACTGATTTTGAAAAAGCATTTGACCGAATAGACCATTCACTGCTTATTTCTAAGTTAAAATTATATGGCTTTACAAATCCTTTATTATCCTGGTTATATTCTTTTTTATCAAATAGATTTCAAATTATTTAAATTGCAAACTTTACTTCACATCCTTTACCATTTCATCTGGTGTTCCCCAAGGGATCACCTTTCACCATTATTATTCCTACTTTTTACTAACGATGCAGCCTCAGTATTAAAGTATTCTAAAATTCTATTATTTGCTGATAATGCAAACATTTTTAAAACTATTAAATCACTAACTGATGCTGCTCAATTACAAAATGATATTAATCGTTTTCCTTCTTGGTGTAATCTTAATGGAATGTATTTGAATATTAAAAAATCCAATTGTATAACATTTACTCTGAAACAGTCCAAAACTATTTTTAATTATTCTATCAACAATGAATACTTTATTCAAGAAAATATAATTAAAGACTTAGGTGTGTGGTTCGATTCAAAACTTAATTTTAATATAATAAATTGAAGATTCAATTCCACAAAAATATTTACTTTATTTTGGTAAATACGTATTTCAGTAACAATGTTACCATCTTCAGTACACAATAACGACACAATAATAATAATAATAAAATAATAAAATATTGTTATTTTATTTTTATAATAAATAAAAATAAAAATAATTAAATTATTAATTTATTTTTAAAATAAAAAGGAAAATGAAAATATTCGCAAATTGGTAGAAAAATTATATAACGAAAGTAAGTCAAGAATGAAGAAACTAAACCGGAAAGATTATAGTAATAATCCTACTCGGCTGGAGATAAAGCTACCAAAGATAGATTTTCCATTGTTCACTAGAGAGGTAATGGAGTGTCCAAATTTCCGAAATCTCTTCGAAGCTATCGGACATAATAACCAACAGATAGACTTGGTACAAAATTTGATGTACTTGAAAAAAGCTGTAGCAGGTGAGGCCACCCAAGTTAAAAATCTCTATACCAGCAGTAGCTGCCAATTATAACATTGCATTGTCCGCGTTAATTGATCGTTTTAAAAACAAACAGATATTAGTAAATAAACATCTAAAAATACAGTGGCAGACACACCGATACGACCTAAGAGTGCAAATGAGTTGAGAAAATTATTAACAGATTGTAAACAAAATCTAAGAGCGTTACATGCCTTAGGTCTACCAATCAAAACTTGAGATCCTATAATGATTTATCTGATCTGTAGAAGATTGGACTGAAAAATGAAACAAACATGATGTATAGCATCTCAAAAAGGAGAGAAGAATGAAGACGATTTACCAAGTTTAAACGTTTTAATATAATTTATGGAGATATAATATAACGCATTAGAGTTGGCTCAGTCTAGTGGAAGTGATGGAAAACAGAGATTCAATGTCAGTAATGGAGTTCAAAAGAAGACAAATGTATCAACAGTTACAATAACAGCAGACAAAAGTAAAAACAATTGTATATTATGTGAAAATAATCATGAGATAGACTTATATCGGTACCCAAAATTATTAAATATGAAAGTAGCTGATCGAGTAGCAATATAGCAACAATTAAGAGGATTGGCGTTTGTTTTAATTGTTTTAAAAATACACATAGGGGAAATGAATGCTAGTCAAAGTATAGGTGCAACCAGTGTTCAAAAAAGCATAGCACCTTGCTACATTTTAAAGATAAGGGTGATATCAGTTTTAACCAACTAAAGAAAGCAGACAAATCAGTGGAATCAAATAACCAAACTGATGAAGCAAAAACAGTAAATGTATGCACACTTGGTATCCAAAATAAGCAGAGTGTAGTATTGCTAGCTACGGTGGTGATAAAAATAGAACAAGGTGATGGTAAATGGTTTAAATGTAGAGCACTATTAGACATAGGGTCACAAAGTAATCTTGTATCTGTTAAATTATTCAACTGACTTGGTTTAAAACGTGTACCAACTACAAACTAATGCCAAAATTCAAGGAGTCAACAACATTGAATTAAAGACATATAAAGAAGTAAGTTACACATTTAAATCCTATATAATTTCTTTTCAGAAATCTATTGATTGTCTAGTAGTACCTAAAGTAATAGATCACCTACCAAATCTGAAGATTAATACCGACCATTGGGGCCTATAAGTGAAAATATGTATTTGGGAGAATCACATACAATCACAATGATTCGATTTCTGGCTTTAGAAAGGCATTTGTAGTGCGACCAAGAGTTGAAGAAAAAATACATTGTTGTACAAGAGTATGAATCACTATAGCATATGAAGTTGGACAGACAAGAAGATAATTTAGTTAAAAAAGAGATGTGCTACTTTGTCCCTCATCATGCAGTAATCAATCCAACAAAGTCAGATTAGTTGAGAGTAGTTTTTAATGCCTCGGCTAAAACTACAAACGGTTTTTCATTTAATGACATACTACAAGCATGTCTAATTTCAATAATTTCAGTTGAAGAAGACCTAGTTTAAATACTGTTGAGATTTAGACTTTAGGATTAGAAAAGTGGCGTTCATGTCGGATATTGTTAAAATGTATGGACCCAGATCAAACTGATCTACAAAAAATATTATGGCGAGAAGAGGTCGATAAGCTATTACAGAAATATAAATTATTGACGGTAATCTATGGAAAAGCATAATCATCTTTCTTGGCGACTAGATGTCTTAAACAGTTAGTAGAAGAAAAAGTGAGTAACTATCCTAAGGCAGCAGCTATGATTGGCAAGGATTTTTATATGGATGGCATTTTAATTGGGATAGATTCTATAGAAGAAGCAATCCAGCTAAAAAAGAATGTGATATCAATTCTGCAACAATGGATATTTGAATTGAGTAAGTGATGTTCAAATTATGTCAAATTGTTTGAAGATATTCCAGTTAACCAAATGAAGGCAACTTGTATATTAGAGGAAAAGACGAATACTGTAAAAATACTGGATGTACTGTATGGTTTTCATCCCCTGATGAATTATGTTGTCAAATTGATTTTTCACCTAATAAGTTGATTTTAGTAACTAAGCGCAAGGTATGTTCATTAATCGCTAAGTTATATGACCCTTTAGGATTGATGGTGGCAGTAGTGATTACAGAAAAATCTTCATGCAAAACTGTGGTTAACCAAGGCTGGTTGGGATCAGGATTTGGATGTAAAATTGAAAGAAGAATGGCCGAACATTTTCCAAATTCTTAGGTCTATTAGGGAAATTGGGGTTCCATTGAACGTTTTACCAATGTGGCAAGCAACTAAATTAAAAATTCAGGATTTCTGTGATACCCATGAGTCTGCTTATGGTACTTGTGTGTATATTAGAACAGTAGGACACAACCTAGAACACATTTCATCACGCTTGCTATGCTCTAAATCAAAAGTAGCCCCATTAAAGTTACTAAGTATACCGTGACTGGAGTTATTAGGTACATTACTTCTATCTAGATTGATAGAGAAGGTTAGAAGAACAATTGACCTTTCTATTGACCAAGTATTTAAGTGGACCTACTCAAAAATTGTTATAGCATGCTAGTTAAATGAGTCACCAATAAAACGGAAAACATTTGTGGCAAATAGGGTGCAGAAATTCAAGGGTTATCTACAGGTATCAAATGGAGACATGTGCTCTCGGGCAACAATCCTGCAGATTTAGTATCCAAAAATGTGGGAGAAGTTACTGATTTGATTGTCAATTAGTGGAATGAGAAAGTGAAAGATTATTGGCTATCAAATAAAAACACATGTAATGAAGCTCCTGAGGTTAGGTAAATCAGTAGCAGCGCTAACATGCAAACTGCAAAACCTTTTGCATATAGTGGGATGGACTATGGCGGTCCTTTCCTAATCAAATAAGGTTTGTTAAGGAAATTAGTAACAACTAAAGGGTATATAGCTTTATTTATATGCCTAGTTACCAAGGCTGTTCATTTAGAGTTAGTTACCGACTTACGAACGGTCACTTACTTGTCAGCGCTGAAAAGATTTATGAGTTGAAGGGGCTTATGAGTAAAAATCTTGTCCGAAAATACCACTACATTTGTGAGTATGGACAACGATTTCAAAAAATTGTGGTCAGACACCAAACACAAAGAAGCTATCCAACAGTATTCGGCTTCAAGGGAAATTAAATTTTCTTTCATACCACCACTAGCTACACTTCAAGGTGGCATATGGGAGGCTGGGATCAAAAATGTCAAGTCCCATTTCAAACAGGTGTTGGGTAACATACACCTGACCTACGAGTTCACTACTATACTGTGTCAGGTAGAAGCTTGTTTGAAATCACGCCCACTAACATTAATGTAACGATCCAAGAGATTTGGAACCGCTCATCCCAGCACAATTTTTGATAAGCGTTCCAATCCTTGCAATTCAACAAGAAGAACTTAACAAACTACCCCGAAGTAATTTAAATCGTTGGAGATTGGTTCAATATTTTACTCAACAGGTATGGAAAGGGTGGGAAGAAGAATACTTGAATACTAGACAACAGAGAAAGAAGTGGAAAACCTCTTCACCTAATTTAGGACCTAATACAGACCGATACGTTGGTATTAATAAAGGATGGCTCTGGAATCCCAGCAAGCTGGCTATTAAGAAGAGTGAAGGATTTATATGCAGGGAAGGATGACTTAGTTCGCAGTGCCAAGATGCACACCAGTCATGAGGACATGACTCGTACCATTCAACAAATAATTCCACTGCTCAACACTCAAGAAACTATTTCATTGGACGATCCATAGCCGTCTAAGGCCGAGAGTATTGAGGGCAACACTGAACAAATGCTATAAAATTATCTGGCAGCAAATGTTAGGTTATGTTTTTATATATTGTTTGTTATAGTTTAGTTTAGTTTAAAAAAAAAATAAAAATTATTATGTAAAAATGTTTTATGTATTAAAAATTAAATGCATTTTATAAAAATAGTAAAATAAAAAAAAAGAGTTTATACAGTTCACCACAAGGTGTTATATTTTCAACCCAGAACAAATATGTGTATAAAACACACCCGTTCAAAACACGGCGGAAAACATCTTCACACGCTTCCAATGCTATATATAGATTGTATAATAATTATTATCGAATAATTTTTTTTTGGTACCAAAAAAAAGGTGAGAGCTTAAATTATGATATAGTACTTCAGCTTTTTAAATTTTATTTGAAATAGTAGTTTATAACCAATTTTGAAAATTTGATTTTTATATATTTCAACAGTCTATAGTACATAATAAAATTAATTAATCACAAAACGCTTGCGTAAAATTCTAGTTTATATTTTCATTTTTCTATTGGTATTAAAATCGTTGACCTACGATAATTATACAATATATAGGTTGGAAATGTGAAAATATTTTTTATGTTTTTTTTAAACGAACATCATATAATGACATAATGAAAAAAGTGGTAGGTACTTACACGGGAATATTTTTAAACCACTTTTAAAATATATTAAAATGTTCTTAAATTATTGTATTTAATTTTTCTTAAAATTTCATAATTGCATATCCAAAACCCCTTAAAAAGGGGTGTATGGCACCCTCTTAATATTAATATATATATATATATGCCCCTACTTGTGTATTATTTAAAAAAGACTTCCAAGTGTATAGAGATACCTATAGCCTATATATTATATGTAATTTATAAGGACATGATAAAAACGAATAGTTTATGTTTATATTTTATAATCTACATTCTACATACTGTACAATATGTGTATATTATACTGTTATGTATAATATAATAGATTAATAAAAAATAATGAAGAAGCTATTAATCATTATACCCGTATGTCAGTTGTCGTGCAACATTTCGACTTCCTCACCTTATTATTTCTATTGAGTAAATTGATACAATATATGAACCGCAGTAACAAAAAAAACAATCAAGGAAAAAAAAGTTTTAAGAAAAAATGTCCAATAGGTACATAAAAATGCTAATACCATTTTTTACAATAAGTAATTTATATAGGTATTAGGTACCTAAATATTTTCTTGGGCATATTTATTTATAAATTTGTTTATATTTTAAAGAAAAAATTTATATCTTTTTCAACTGCTTTCCAGATATCTGTTGCCATGCATAATGTACCTATATCATATTATTTGAGCAAAAAAATCTATTTATTTTACGAGATATGATATCCGTCATATTTAAACTCATAGTCAAAATAATTCGACACAAAATTGATTGTACATAAAAAAATAAAAGCAAAATAAAAAAAATAAAAAGTTGCTCCCCCCCCCCCACATTGTCCGATTGACTCCAAACTGGTACCAATATTTTTCAACTGATTTGCAACTATTTGCAACCGATTATTTTAATCACTATCGATGTTTTAGTGATGGGGGGCAACTTTACGCAACTCCCCCCCATATTGTCCAAACGTCTCCAAACCAGTACTAATATTTTTCAATTAATTTGCAACCAAGTTTTTGTCATTTACAACTCATTATTTTAGCCCCTATCGATGTTTTAGTGAGGGGTGTCAGCCCCCCCCCCTCATATTGTCTGATCGTCGCCAAGCCGGTGCCAATATTTTGAAACTATAATATTGTAAGTATCAACTTCATTTTATTATCGATTTGTTAACCCGATAAAGCACTGGAGATATTTTTAAAGTTTATGGCTACAACATCTATATAGTACCATATTATAGTACTGCTATAAAATCTTGTTCAGGGACAAAATTCATGGAACTACTTCATTTTTTCAGATTGATTCCGAACAAATTGCCAACATTTTGAAATGCATACAATAATTTTTATTTATAAAATTTAAACAATATATTTGGGTATTTGGGTATTTGGGGTAAACAAAATTGAGAAAACTATATGGTTACGGAGAACTAGAAAATAGTTTAAATAATACATCAGAAGATGAATCATCTTCTACGAGTACATCGTGTTCATCATCTTCATCTACATCTTTAACTGAACGGGGCAAGAAAATATTTATAGTAACTATTCCATACGATATTTATGTATCTATTCTTCCCGAAAAAGTTGTATACAAAACCAAAAATAAAATAAGAGTATATATGAGATTTTGAAAAAAAATAGCTGGACAGATGTTGTTAATGATGCATTTATAAAAACACATCATCTACCGTGTAATTTTATTTATAAAAAAGTTAAAGTATATAATTCTGTATAAATAAATTCATTACGTTTGAAGCAAAATGTCAAGATCAATGTTTTCGTGCAAATTTAAATGGATGGAGTAATCAAAGGCTAAATCAATCAGTAGGTAATCAAAATGATTATTGTAAAATCATTCATAATTTATTATACATTTAAATTTCTAAATGTATTATATATCGACACAGCTATACACATAAACCTATTATGTTGTTATATATTTAGTTAAATAAATAAATACAATTTTCCACAAATTAAAAAATGTATTATAATTTCCAATATATTCGTATCCAACAATAATTTAGGGTTAAAATCTTTATTACATTTAATTCTAATAACAAATAACATGATTTATTTTAGTATTATAGAACAGCAAATAAGGTATATTTATTTTTCAATAAAATATAGGTAAAATCGAAGCATTAAAAATATGGAAATTGTACTATAATTTATAATTTAATTCATATCTGTTAAATAGTCATAATAAATAATAATATACCTAATATATATATATATATATAGTGGCGTACCTATTCAAGAGGTGATGTTGGAGGATGTACTTCCCAATGGTTTTTTTTTTTAGTTGGCTGACTGATTTAAGGAACTTTTATCAATAAATATTTTCTTCCATGTAAATTTCAGCAATAAAGTATATACATAAACTCGCCATAAACGATTTTAAAGGTATATATTATATTATATTATATTATATTATATTATATTATACTAGCTTAAGTGCAACACCTGTCGGGTGCAACTCCTTGTAAATGCAACTCCTTTTATATGAGATTATTTGTAAGTTCAACACCTTTTGAGTGAGGAATCTTAAGTTTAAAACTCCGATTGAGG
>JAIPRL010003898.1:0-42668 GCA_025469235.1 Pemphigus obesinymphae | reverse complement strand
TATAATGAAATATATTTTATTTATATATTATTATTATTATTATTATTATGAAAAATATAGAATTGTAATAGTTGACAAAATTTTTTATTATAAAATAATAATAATATTTTTAAAAGTATCTTGTAACTTTTATGTATCTTTGATACGTATCTTGTATCTTGTATCTTTTCTATAAATGAAATGTATCATGTATCTTGTATCCTATATATATAGTATATAGGAATATATTATAGATACGTACTAATATCAAAATATTATCTACAACATATATATTATATATTCATCGACGTCCACGTAAAAAGTCTATAGTAGGACAAACATGAATATCTCAAAAATATGTTTTTCATGTAATACGAATACCTATGTAAGAAAAATAATATATTTTAGTTCATTATCGAGAAAGGGGCAAGTGTCACCCCTCTTGTCACTTATCAAAGGTCAAAGGGTGCCCATGTACATATACGAAAAATAGAGAATTGAAAATTGATCGTTTTCACATATATCATATTTTGAAAAATTTAATATTAAATAGAAAAATAAAACGCGAAGGTGGTGTATTATAGGTATAGGTGTATGTAGTCATTTTCCCAATAAAAATTTGTAATCTTAAACATTTGATGTAACGTTAATAGTTAAATGTTCAATAATAAACATTTGATGTAACGTTAATAGTTGAATGTTTAAGAATAAATGTTTTATAAATATTAGATACATGCAAAATAATTAATGTTTAAAGTTTAATGTAGAATAACAAATTCATTGAATATTAAAACATTAAATGTTTAAAAACTAATGTTCAACTTAAAAAACAATGTTTAATTCAACATTTTCGTTTTGTTCATACTTCAATGTTTAGCACCTATAGGATAAATTTCAGACCTAAGTAAATTATAATATTTTCACGTTATAAACTACCAGTTTTAGCAATAATCTATCAAAAAGTATTAATAATGTCGCAATTTTTTTTTTTTATCGAAAAGTTTTTTGACATAATGTATTATTTTTGTGTAAAATGAAAATTAAATGGACGTGCACAATATATTTTACATACCTACTATAGTGTGAAATAGGTATCACAATTCATAAAATATGAACGTTTACAATGAATTTGAATTTAACGGTTTTTTGTGTACGTCTGTTCTGATAAATCGCAAAACATATGATTCTTTTCGGACAAATTGCTGTGAGACGTTAACCTAGGTCCCCGGTTAACCGTTCAAGGTTATTTAAACGAGATTTACGAGAATAAAGGATTTTGACCATCGTGTCGTACCCCTGCTACGAACTAAGTGACGTTCGTGATTATAATTTATTATTATTATTATTATTATTATCTCTTTTCTATGATTATAAGTGTCCGCGGTGGCGCGTCTGATATCAATATCAATAACTGATAAGTGATAAGTATTGCCACGTATAAATAAGAAAGTAGCCGTCGGTTTTTTTTGTTCACATATTATGTTATAATATTTTTCAAGTGTCCTTTCCGTTTATTCTATTCCGTGTACGTAATATGAACTGACATGAACGTAGAACCGATGATCAGTGAAGCGATTAAGCGATATCGTTGTCGGTCGTATTTGGGAATGAAGGTAAGAATCATAATACTATATTATAACAAAAACCATTTAGCCTTTTTTTCTCTCATACACCGGCACACCAGCTGTCTATTCGTATTTCGACATCGTAGCTTTATAATTTTTATTTATATTTAATAACTGTTAATTATTATCGATTGAATTAAAAATGTTTTGATTTTATCATTGGGTCGAAGTTTGGTTATTATAATATCTGAAATACCGACATAATAATCATAGTTAATAATAAAATCACAAATGTATTACATTTATTTTTATTATAAAATATAGGTATTATGTCAAATATGGTTTTTGGTTTGAAAAATATTAAATATCTGTAATAAATGTAATTTTTTTTGTTTTATTTTGATTTTTTTTTGTGTAATTATATTTAATTGTTTTTTTCTCTTATGAATAATGTAAATAATTCATTTTTGAATTGTTTATTATTTGTTATAATACAAATATGATATAGGTATTAATATTGTTGTTGTTTAATATGATGTTACACCCATTGACTATTACCCATATATATACTATCTTTGTTTATAACAGGAATAATGCACAATTTTGCATTACTCGAAATGAAAACTGTGGACCTAAAGGTTAAAATAAGGAGTTTAGACTACTATTAAGATGTGCAGAAAATTTTAAACACATTATTCTAGTTTTTTTTGCAAAATTTCGATTAAAAGTTTAAAATATTTAAAAAAATGCATTTTTTATGGCATTCACTTTTTTAATGAATGTTCCAAACACTGTATATTTGTAAATAAATATTCACGGTTAATGTTAACATTAGCTAGATAACATGACATTAGTTTTTGGGACATTTTCTATATATTATGTTGTATATAGATAAAATGGACCCACAATGAAAAGTGACTTGTGAATTGTTTTCTTTACATATTACAAATAAAAATTCAACATAATATTATAGAAAAACAAGATTATAATTCCCACAACCAATAACATAAAATTAATTTAAACTGTATACCTATACAGTTTAAATTAATTGTATATTTTTATCACCTAGAATAAGTACGGAAATTAATATGTTATTAATATATAAAACGAATGATAAATTAAAAATTGAAAATTAAAATGGTAAAAATCAATATTATTCACATAAGTGCAACTAAGGGGGCTTTGGGGTCTTTGTATCTCAAATATAATTTATATTGACCTTTTTATTGTTTATTTACGTTTTTTCAGACAATTTTATGAGTAAGGTAAAGCCCCTTACTTCCAAGATTTTAGAGCTAGTTGTGATTGACGGCAGAGTGCAGGATAATACTAACATTAGCCAGATAATGTTAAAATCAAGCTCCGTCATACGAGCTCGTCCAGCTACGAGCTATATTATAATGTCGACATTTTAATTTTCAGCATTGTACCCCATGGGCCAAACACATACGATTATAATTATAATTTCTAACATGTAATTTCAATGTGTTATTTTTAAAAGCTCCTCGCTAGCTTTATTTCGTTAATTTTCCGATTCGAACACTGCGTTTGTGACTTAAATCTACATTTTCCCACACTTGGACTGGGACTTGGAGGAATGCACATATTATTCCATTGTCTCCTTAGAATATTCCTTATGCGTATATATTTTTTTAAATATTACGACTAATGATAGTTGTCGAAAAACCAATTTACGACTTGCTTTTTGAGCAGTTTTCGTTTGACCCTCGCGGTGTGCTCATCGATCAGTTGTATAGGAATTTTTGATTTTTTATATTTTACTATAATGAAACATCATTACTGCGGTGTTTAATAATACGTGTATGTGTTTACCCGCGACGCTATTATACAATATACGGTCCTTGATTTAAAACGTATACGACTAATCGGTGGAAATTGATCAGGGATCGCACCCGCTGTAACGGCGGTTTCGGCCGAGACCAATGAAATCTGAACCTATATAATTTATATATATATGTTTCTCCACAGCCATATATATATATATATATATACGTATATATATATGTGTCCGGACGCGCGAGATTTTTAATTAAAAGTTTCTAATGAAAAAAAACACCCTTTACCGCACCTTGCCTAGCCGCAAAAACTAATATAACGGCTGCTGGGGAATATAATGAAAACAAACGGGCGCGCGCGCACATGCACACATGTACACATTATATATACTCCATACGCGCACACACGTGTACTTTCTCACAATATTTGGGAGGCTGCATATTATGTACAGGATGGACACACACACACACATGTACAAATACACGTATATATTTGTGTTGAATATCAGTGTTATATATATATATATAAGTTAAATACAGGTACAGCGTGTCCGTGATAACAGTGTTGGAAACAGTCGAAAAATCTGCACGGTCGTCAATAGGTTTTCCCGGCGTGTAGATAACACGAGTGAAAACATAACCTAAAAATAAGCAGAAACTATTTGGGAACGAATGTACACCTATGTTTAGCTACCGCACGATTTATTCAGTGGGTTTTTCTTTTTAAATTTATGAAAAATCTTGCGTTTTAAATTACGGTACAGGTGGTTAGCATTAGGCGCAAACACTATTATAGTTTCAAAGAAGTCATAGCAATTTGGAGTTTGCATCTATAAAATAATGACATTTTATATATTGCGTTTTCGTAACAAAAATAGTCGCTTTTAATAATCATAGATTATAATATATTATGTTAGGTACATAATATACTAACTTACACGTCATAATTAACACGCATATACGTCACATTCATTTATACGATTAATTTTATTTCACCTAAGCTTGTAAACCGGTAAGGGCACTCGATCGCTTCGCTCACTCGGACAGATTAATTCGAAAATATCTTCGGTTTTTCTGTGAAAAACCACGCAAATAAAATAATCTAGTCGGAATGGTGCAATGACGATAAAATTGAACCGTGAACTATAAATACACATCGCGGACGCACCAAGCGCCTCTCACTGTTGTGCATCGACCACTGCTCCACGTTACTTATACTGCAAACTTCAAATTTCTATAACTGTGAAAATAAGTGATTGCCCAAAATTCTAACAACATCATTATATAGCACTCATTCGTGATTTTACATGGGCTTAAAAAAAAACCAGTCAGTAGAGACGGGAGTACATAGAAAGTTGGGTAGGATATCATGATAGCAGTGGCGGATCACCGGATGAGGAAAATAAGGCTCATCCTCACCTAGTAAATGTTTACAATATAATTCCCCTTCAAGAACTCTTTAAGAATGTGAGATAATAGATTGATGGCTCGGGCATGTATAGAGAAGGGAAGAGACAAAGGCAGTAAGATTAGTAAATGAACTGCGGAGAGACAGAAAAGAGACGAGGAGGATGTGATAGCGAGTGATATGAGGAAGGTGGGGGTAAGCAGAGAATATGTGGATGATAGAGTTAAGTGGAAGTGTAGTACTATGGTTGCCCATCCCAAATAGTTGGGAGAGAAGGCGAAAGACAAGAAGAAGAAGAAGAAAAAGAAATAATAATGATAACATCTGGTGGCACGGGTCGCGGGCTTCATCGAGTTGGGCCGTCGCTCGTACGTCGGAAAACGTGGAAGGTGTCTGAAGGCCGTTCTAGGTCGTGGGGGGATCAACATTTTATCATAAAATAGGTATTTTTGTACTAAAAAAAGGCCGATGGAGGGATTTGACACTCATATCCCCCCATGATTACGCCACTGCAAAAGAAACGTAAAAGATGGAATATTGGTACTATTTGATATTTTAGTTTCAGTGGTTTGAGAAATTGCGGTCTATCTATAAATAGATATAGGATATAAACAGGATAATGTTACATTACATTATTATTTTAGATTTGAAAGCAAATATAAATAATTGCATTCGATACGATAATTGATTCTGAATGAAATCTGGTAAAATATTTTCTGGTTTACAACAATTATTCGTTATTTTCCTTAGTTTTTCAATAAGTTTAAGAATGCTATACTGGTAAAATCGCCAAATAATTAAATAACCTCTTTAAGTATCATAGCTAGAATTAATTTTCTATTAAATAGATCTTTACAGGAAAACACTTCTCCTTAACTCCTGCCAAAAACGAATAATACAGGCGTATAAAAAATCATAAAATTTCATATTATATAGTTTTTTTAGAAATTACCAAAAAGTGGTTAAAAATGTTGAAAATTATATTACTTTAATACAATTTCCGATTTATGAAAATTTTCGGTTATTAATGTTATTAATTATAATTATTAATACCTAATTAGCTAGGGGTTCGAGCAGTTCTCCGACACATGATAAGAATCAAAATTGTTCATAGAATTCAGTGTTACCAACCATGAAAAATAAAATCTCATAGTAATGAAATACAATTAGTGGGCAAGATTATAATATAATATGCGTAATTATTTTTGAGTTTCGATCATATTGTTTAAAAAATTCAATAATATTATTAAATAATTGTTTCCGTAATGACTGCTATATATTTTATTATTACTAAATCTGCCTTTAAAATCTAGTGTTGTTGAAATATTTTTATCATATAATATTCGACTAATTTTAATTAAATTAAATTTAATATAACTTAGTGAAGCATTTAAGTATATTGACTGTTGTTTTTATATACCTAACTGCTTAAATATTTAACATTTTATAAAAATAATATAACTTGATTTTTATTATGATACATGATTGTTTATAAATAAAAAAATTAAAACAGAATAGTTATTTTTTTATTATTTAAATTAACTCATATTTTTATTTCCTAATTATCATACGATTATCGCAAATTAAAGTAATATTAAAATATTTATGTTCAGTAATCATATCATACTATAATATTTATCATAACATTATATAATATTATACAATATTTATATCCGTATCATTTGTTATTTCCATATATTTAAAAACATTTAAATGTAAAATAATTCGATTTGTGCTCAAAATAATCATACAATAACATAAAATTCCCAACATCAATTTTGAAAAAAATATAGGTTGGTATTAGAGCTAATTATGTTCATATCATATTTTCATGTTATCAGTTTCGGAGAACTACCCCAATCCTAATTAGCTACGCTATAAGAATCTTAAAAACTTGAAAAAAAAAAACAAAAATTAGTGCATTCTATATGGAACTAAAGACACGTCCATAATAATTTATTTTAGTAATTTGATTAATTTTGTCTCGGAGTGAAATTTTTTTTGGACATCTTAATATTGTATTTTGTGAATTTTTTAATTTCCACCTAATATAATAGGTATCATTATTTTCCTCAAAGCTATACATTCGAATATTTGTTGTATAACACTATAATTCATTTACATTTTTAGTTTAAAAATTGTCCATTACGAAATAATATACAAAGACCATATATTTACATAATATTATATAGTTACAGGTATTTTATAAATTTCGGATAAAACCGATATAATTGGTATAACCGTCGTTATTGTTGTTATCGGTTAGATTTTAAATTTATTTAAGTTCCGATCGATTATATTATCGATTCGATTATAACCAAGTATAAGGACATATTATTCTTTATTCGTTTTTATAATGTAAAAGTGGATACCTATTATACATTACTTGGCGACGAACCGATTTTTACACACCATGTAGAACATAACGACGGACGACCACATATACACATTTCTCGTAGTTTCAGAAACCTTATTGTATAATAATCAATGAACAATATTCCTCGTTAAGAAATGACAATACCAAATTTTTGGAATTCATGCACAATATGCAACTATTTGTTTTCGGCACTTTTCCCATTTCTCCCCCCCCCCTTAATTTTAGGCTATATTCGTTCGCAATTTTTCATCAATCTTATTGGCCGAAACGCCTTTTAAAAAAATTCAAAAAGGGCAGAGTTATAGCCATATTTGCTAACAAAAGTAATTAGGACATTAAAAAATGTGTAGATATAATTACAGACATGAAAACAATACAATATTAATACGAAAATAAGAGTGAATCGTATTGTACGACTCGGAGCGGATGATGTATTGATTACCTTTCCAATTATCATGGAGTTTTTCGCTTTGCAAACACCACTTTAATTATCCGTTTTTATATAATACGGTTGCGTGTTCACCGAGGACACTAATTTGTTCTTTAGCTAATTATTATTATTGCGACGGCTAACAAGACATTTAGAAAATAGCAAAGTATACACACGAAATCCTGGATTTTCGTTATAGCTACATATATAGTATCACTCGGAATACGTAACACGTCATTACATATTATAGATTTATATTGTAGTGTATAATAATATATAATGATCAAAATTTGCTTTCGAAAAAAAAATATTATGTTAGGAAAAAGCAGGGGAGTTATTTTATTAGTTTCTGAATTATTAAAGAAAATTTCAGTTTATCGTTTTATAATAATAAATATTAAATAATACTGTATGTATTAAATATTTTATGTATAAGCTGTACCTCGTTATATCTGTAAGCAGATACCATATGACAAAGGTCAAAGGTCACTATGATTATTGCATGTTAGGTCATTATAGATATTAACCCTTTTCCAAATGTTTGAAAGTTAATAAAATGCAATTTTAACACTGTATTTTTTATATTACTTTTTAATATTATTATTATTTTAAACTAATGAAGGATTCCAAAAACGTAATATAATTATATAAAACGAAAAAAATATGTTCATGGAGTAAAAAAAAAAAAATGCATCTTTGGTGTCCTGTATCTTCGGGAACCGCGGTAACAATGCAGAAACAATACAATTAGGTGTATAAATAGATAACCACAAAAAAGAAAGTGAATTCACACGAACCGATCTTCGCAGGAAACGAAATAACGTGATAAGTCGTATTTGTTTGCTATCAATTAGGTTTATCATTTTTATCAATCCTGTAATTTGGATTTGTGAGCAGGAAAAGATATTAATTTTAAAAAAATAGAAAAGATTAAAATGGAAAGTTTATAGAAAATTAGAGGCATTACACGAAATTATTAAGTATTGTTATCTAGATGGAAAACAGTACGAACGATTGGACTTATTATTTAGGGACAAAATGTTTTAAAGAAACATCAACATTTCTAAACAAAAAAGATCTATTAAAATACTACAAATAGACTATCCGAATGGCAACAATTTTATTATTTACTATTTTATTTTTTTAATTTTTTTATTAGGCAATTTAATTAAAAACTTGTGAATGATCTTTAATTTACATCTTTTTTTTAAATTTTTATTGCCATCGACAGTATTAAAATAAAAATAACACGATTTGTATAATGATAAACTAGTTGATAACAACCGCGATAAAAACAAAACCCCTATAAAATACGGCTTATCACGTCATTTCTTTTCTTACGAAGATCAGTACGTGAATTCAGGAGTGTATAGTGATAGTAGTATTTGTGTATGTTGGAAGGGAGTATGGCATGATATAGATTTGGTGGCATATGTAAGTGTAGATGAAATTTTTAAAGGAACTTCGTTATATGACTCATGTAGATTGTTTATAACTAAAGAATTGGAGTATTTTCATCACTTGCAAGATCTATTAGAGTTAAAAATATTAACCCTCAAAATTATAAATTCCGTCTAGACTTTTGAGAAAAACACATTAAAAATAATTATAATAAGTGCGTAACAAAATATAATGTTACATTTAATGTAATATTATATTGTATCAACAAGAGTGTTTATAAAGGATATGTTTTATCCTTTTTGATTTTAATATATATTGGTAAACATAATACAAAATCATCTAGTATTTTTGAAATATTGCTGAGTAAGGTACATTCATTTAACTTTTTAGCTTACCCTACAAAAACAATATTATTATCAGATTGTAGAATAGTAAAATTGTGTATTATCTATCAAATATCAACTATTAGTTAGAATTTATAATTACTACTATATAATATTTTATTATGAAAGAGTTTCATAAATATAGAACATTTTCATACAAACTAAAACATAATTAAAAAAAATAAAACGATTTTCAATGATAATGTATATTATATAAACTAGTTGGAACTTTTTCATATGTCCGAAAATTTTTGAATAGAAAGTTTTCATACTAACAATATTCTTGGTATAATTTGGTTCTTTCTAATGGTAATATAATTTAATCAGCTACTAATATTTTGTTAGATAGGAACCATTTATTTTTGTGTATTACTCATCTAATACCTACTTAGAGACTTTATAATTTGGACAATTTGAAAAATGTGAATTTTTTTGTCATGATGAGGCATTATTATGTAAAAAAAAATTAATTTAATAATAAATGTATCGATAAAATCGATTTAGAGCCTTTACATACTATTAAGTTTGTGACTGACATTTTATCAGTATATAATATACGAGTATTATAATATATTAATATATATTAGTTATATAAAAGATACAAGATACTTTATTACAATTATTTTATATTTATAATCTTAAATTTGTTTTGCAATTTGTATTAAATGTTAAACAAAAATTATGATATAAAATATAATAATTACTATATAAGGACCAACTAATAAGAATTTATTATAAATTATATTAGGTACCTATATATATTTATATATTAAAACATAATACATAACAATATTATACAGGTAATAATAATAGAACAATCTTATATAATAATTAATAATATAAACTATAAATGACAGATGTACAAAAAAAAAAAAAAATAAATAAATAAAAAAATAACAAATTACAAGACAAATTAATAAAGTATTACCTAAGTAATAATATTTAATTTGTATATAACCGATTTTTAATTTTATTATTTTTTACATTTGACGATTAGATTTTGATTGGATCGATTAGAATTTTCATACGTTAGGTATATCGTATTTTTTTTCAATAAGCTAAACTTATTTAAAAAATAAAAATAATTATATTTTTGAATGTATTTTATTGTACCTGTCATCAAATTTTTGTCTACTTTTTCGGCAACATACAGAGATTTATTTTTATTTATTTATTTTGCGTAATAGGTAAGTGTATTTATTAAGTACAAGTGTTTAAATGTCACAACAATCCGTTTAAAATCTCTCTTTTTTCCACTGTTCATAATTTAAAAACATTGAGAAATATTTCGTGTTCTATTCTTATTTTACAATTTTCAACGTGTCTTGTATCTTTAAGTCAATAGAGAATAAAGATGCAAATACAAAACTTGGCAAGAGATACCCCGCGCGTATAAGAGACGAACAATAGATACAATTATAGATACAATTGTAACTTCAATCTTGTATCTCAAGTACCGCCCAACTCTGTATATATTATAATATATATATATATATATAGGTTATACTGACAATTAAATCGAACGTGTACTACCTATTTATTTTGATTCGACATTACCGTATGTATAACACATATTATAAACACGAAAAAAGATAAATAAAATGTGCATTTTTAATTTTATACGTGTGTGCTATTCCATAATGCGTTAACGCTTTTTTTTTTTTTCTCGAATGTTCAAACAAATCGTTTCGACAATGCAACCCGACGGAAATACTATCGCGCGTGAGAGATACAACAATAACAATAAAGTAAACACTATGTATATATATATATATACACATGGATAACTGTTGTACTGTAAACGAGGACAGGAAGGATTTTAGTGTGTAAAAAAAAAAAAAAAAAAAAAACCGAATAAGACCTTATCCTTTTGTCCTGCGCCACAGAGCTATTAGACCTCTCGCCATTCCTCTCTCTCTCTCCCTATATATATATATATATTAATGTTATGGCGGAAAATATAATGTAAATACTGATGGACGACGAAACGCAACACTATAATATATTATTATTATTATTATTATTATTATTATTATCTATATGTATTATACGAATTACGTGTTGGTTTTGTTTAAGTATTAAATTCGTTAAATTATTCAGACACACGTAAAAGTAATAGATGGTAGTACGTACTGTATTTTACATATATATATTTTTTATTTTTTTTTTTTTTTTCGGTACCTGGCAACAACGTTAATTTATGGTAATAACTAGATTCGTATTAACAATTGGTCGAATATTAGAACGAATAAAATTAAATAACAATGATAGGGTATAATATTGTTATGTAACACGCGGTAAATATACGAGTGTAGGTTCATTGCTGGATTAGCCGCGAACACTTGGTGAATTATACAAACGAGAACGACGCGTATAAGACCGTATACGTACCGCGTGCATAATAAACCCATAGGTACAAATATACACAAAACACCAAACTACTTGTATTTTGCAAACGGCAAAATAAAACAAAATGTTCCAAACACGTTTCCTTGGTGGGTGGCTCAATTGAATAATACGTTCTAATAACATTCATTTTGGGTCCGGGGAACGATCCGGAATATTTTCTATATGTTTTAAACGAATTTTACGAATAATTACAATAATAATATATACCAATGGGGGGGGGGGTATGTTTTAAAACTTAATAATTTTTCAAACTAAAATTTTACCCCTAAACCATATTATAACGTTATATTTTACGTTGTATGGAAATATTTTAAGATAACTTCCGATGTCTGTATAATGTAGTATAGGATTCAGATGAAAAATAACATGAAACATTTTCGTACTCAACGAACTTGTTTTATAATATATTTGACCATATGTATTATAGCTGTGAACTATGATAATATATAAGAGTTAAAATTTATATTGTTCTCGTATTGATTTTTCGAATAATTTCTTTTTTGTCGATCTCGATCCTTGACGATCGACTAAAACGATTTTGATACCGATAAAACGTAATAATTTAAAGATCAGATTAAGCCAAAGGAAATCTCTTTATTTGCTGTGTCAATCTCGTAAATGTGCGCATCGGTGAATGTTCGTATACATATACGACATGTGTACTTTTAACGAATCAGAAAAAATAAAAGTAAACGAATTGTTATACGGGAGTCGATATACCTCTCAAAATAATTGAGTTTTCGATTTACGCATTTCCTACAATTTCATCCGAGGAAAAAAAAAATTATTTTATTGAACGATCTGTTATAAGGAACGAATGAATACGCATTATTTAGGATTTATATGTTTTTTTTTTACGAAACATCCTAAATGTAAGTGTTTTCGAAATCTTACGGTTAAGTGTTGATATACTATAATATATATATATATATATGGCTACACATATAATTTATATTGTCTTTCACTTTATTTCTATAACTTTAAATGATAAAATTGACATGTACGGAGATATTCCAATCAAAATAATATAGGGTAGGTATAATTTATGAATGAATTATGATCGAATAGTGTGTTATACTTAAATAATGTAGGCAATCGTAACGAAATCCTAGTTACTGCAGTGGTAGTCTCAATATAATCTATATCACATTATATGTATTGTATGCACTGCAGTATACACAGATACAATTAGTGCTTATAATTATTATCTTAATTGATATTGATGTGATTTAGGTTAAACGATAAAATTTAAAGATTATTTATAGTTTTTGGCTTTTTTGAAAAATCGAGAATATGGATTTTCATCAATTTGCCTTTTAAGTATAAAAATAATTTGGTATTTCAGTTATTGATTATCACTTACCGTATTGAGCTGATAACCTAATCTACCTTGAACTTTTTTCTATCTTTGTCCCAATTCTTTGCCGTTGTCGTTTTCTCGTAACTATCGTACGTACGCGCCTGTCTGGCGTTCTTTTCGTATAATATGTTTTATACGTTCGTTGGGCGCGTACGCCAACGTTGTTACCGCGAATACCATACTTATTGTGCCCGTCGCGGCTGCCGCCGTTATCTATTGTGCGTTATCGCCATAGATAATACACAATGGATAGACCATACTCATTATCAGGCGTTCCCGAATCTTCTGTCTCACTCAGCAAATATTTATGCATTCCATAGATTATTATTGGATTGTTATTTTTCTCATAGATAGTACATAGATAATGCAATTATTAAATATTATTGATAATAAAGTAGGTTAAAATCATGGACTAAGATAGTATGGACTGGAAACGACGGATTGATACGTGCAAACAAATTGTTACGGTAAATATCAAGGGTGGGGGAATCTATGCCATTAAAACGCTGCCTAATTTATAGTTTTGACAACATATTCATACGCAGATCACATTTATGACTACGTATGTGTGGTATGGCATATGTTCGCTAGGATCGCATATAATAGATTATGGCTTAGATTCCCCCACTTATTATTTCACCGTGACAAAATGTAATCGCACCACTACCACCTGTCTTCCTTGTCGTTTCCAGTCCATACTATCTTAGTTCGTGGTTAACGTTTTATATTTTATATTATGACATAATACGAGATATCGGTTATCACCATACAATTATCATCATATACCTTGATGGTGGCAATCATTAATTCATGGAACAAAAGTATATTTCTTGCTGAGTAGGATGGAAGATATCGTTTTAATATTGCTATCTCTCTTCTCTATTCAGGAACGCTATCCGCCATACAAACTGTATACACATAGCCTATCCATTGTGTATTATCTATGGTTGTCGCCCGTCCGGCGTTGTACACGTCGCGCGGTCATCATCACCTACGGCCGCCAAAGTCCATCGTCATCCATGCCACCCAGTCTGTGGATCATCGTAAAATAAAACCGTAAATATTATTATACAATAATATCATTGTTAGATTTATTATACGCTCGTTTGTATCGCATCGTGATACAAGTATAGTTTTATAAGTTCCCCCGTCCCACGCGATTTGTGTTAGTTTCAAGTTTGATGTTTTGCATGCCCACAAAGATGGGGTTTCAAAATAATTTCCCTGCTAACTTTAGCAATTAGGTATATACTACAGTTCGAACTTTTTATTTGCATATTATTTGAAAAATTACAGCTATGTACGTGAAAATCAGCGTTTATTTTTTGTACTCCCGACTATTGTGCAAACAGTAGCCATTCGGACCGACGGTGATAAAACCGCAGTGTGGCGAGGCCCTTACTCGGAATTTGAGGTGTGGGTGATTTGGTATTTATAATTTATATTATTCCAGCAGTTTAACTGGACGATTGCGTTTCCACGTGCTGGTTGCGTTAGTCTGGCCTAGGGACTGAAGGTGGGTATACCAGAATGTTGTTGTTTTATGAAACATATTATGGGATTAGATCGTTATGGTTTCCCTAATCTGTTTAAATCCCAGTGAATGGAGTAACGTGATATTCCCTATAAACCCTGGCGTTATACTTTTTAATGAGATATTTGGCATCGCCTCTATTTTTACCCAGTGGGAGTCTGATATGAGAGCTCTCTATGTTGGACGTAAGATAGTATGGAATTTATGTATAGTTTATGAATTGTTAATTTAGTCTGAGTTGGGAGTAAATTTGAGTACGTGAGCATGGGATAGAGGGATGCTTTGACTTATCGGGCTTCTTTAAATACCTAAGTATTTGACCAATTAGCTCCAACCAATATTTTGACCGTTTAATTTCAGTGGGCATGTATGTGATCTGGATTTTTATCGCCAAAGAGTATTGCGACTGTTTTTGTTGGATTGTCCACAACTCATTTAGCCAGGTTAGGTTCAGTTGGCTTTGGATCTTGTTTGTAGCATGGTGTTTGCTCATGCTTGAGTACAAGAACATTGTATCATCCGAAAACAGATTTGTTTTGGCTCCGGGAATGGATGACATATCATTGATATATGTAGAGAAAAGAATGGGCTATACGCTTGAGCCTCGTGGAATCCCAGTCCTTGATCAGATGGAGTGCAGGGTGGGAATCATATATTTGGATTTTGAAAAGTTTGTCAGCCTGGAACGCATTGATTATGTTGATTAGTTGGGTAGAAAAATTAAGTATAAATATTTTATGATAGGGTCCCTGGTGTCAGACTTTATCAAAAGCTTTTTCGAAATTGAGGAATTTAGCTATTGTCCGAAGATTCTTATTGGATGCTATTACTAGGTCATCGATCAGTTAGTTGAATTGTTGTTGAGTTACTTTGTTGGAATCCAAATTGCTCTGGTCGGATATGTGGGGCGAACGCTTTTTTGAGGCATGGTGGCAATAATGCTTCGAATAGTTTTGACAGTGTTTTGAGGATAATGTACTGTGATTGGTCGACATGAGTCTATTTTTCCCCGGCTAATTCAACCTAAACTAACCTATATATCTGTAATACTTTTGACGAATTTTTCAGTAAGCAATGGGTGTGTTTCTTAGCGTGATCATTGTAAAAGAACAATTTGCAAAATCTAATCTAGAGAGCGTTAAACAGTAAATTAATCGGAAACACCGGTGACTTATTGCAGACGGTGCGTGTAGCGCACATTTGACGATTTAACGAGAGTTTTGTTATTTCCGTATGATCGACGTATAGAGCAATTAAAATGTTTACGACTATATACTATATATATATATATAGTATAATATGTGTGGATATACATGGGAATTTGTGGTGGGTGATAAACGCGTTTAACGACGGTGCTATTTCGTTATCGTAAGTGACGTCGGCGGTTCGTTCAATTTGCGAGCGAGCGGACGGTATACGCTCGCGGAGAAGAGCGTCAAATCAAATATTTGCCCTGAAAAATATAATAATATCTTCTCTATATTATATATATATATGAAATCAAATAGAATTCCTCGGTAGAGTGGTTTCTTCATATAATATATAATATTTTATACGTATATTTTGGCCTTTCCCTCGGCGGTTACCGTTATACATTGTGTAATCGTATATTTGATCTAAATCTAAAATCGGGCATTTCTAACAGATTTGAATCAACGACATTTTGGAAATTTGAAATGCTAAACGACGACATAAAAAAAAAAATTGACGAATACAGAACATAAATATATATTTTTTTAGATTCGATAAATTTCTCGGATCTGTATAGTGCGTTTAGGCGATCAGTCCGAAGCCCATAAAACTTGTGTGGACCGGTAAGAAGAAAAGAAAAACGCGTTATTTAGTTGTGTACACTAGCGTTCATACGATGTAAACCTGTTTTCGACTTGACTGACTTGCTTTGTGGGGGGTACTCTGTCTCAAGCTTATGCTTCTACCAGAGGGTCGGATGTATCAGGAGTTGCGAGGTGGTGAGGGGGTGATTTTTATGTTTTTAGAATTTTAGAAGTTGAGAGGACGGTTTCTTTTGTGACCGTTGAGTAGGGCGGGGCGGGTTGAGATAGACTCGATATGTGGAAAGGGGGACGAAGTAATCGACTGTTTGAGTTTTGTGGAGGTGGAGTCATTGGTGTATTCGAGAATGGACGTGATGTTGGTCGGTTTTCGACGAAAGTACATTATCATATATGGGCAGTGTATAGAATAATATGTGACTTGATTCGGTGCGCTAACGGGCGAAAACTTTTCAAGCGCGCGGGCACGAGGAACGGAACGAGAAACGAGTGACGCGAGGTGACGAAAACGGGGGACTGCCGCGGTGGTGTGAAAGTGTTAATTTCGAAAGGGTCGAGGCGATACGTGTATGCGTGTACGTGTACGTACAATGATTATTATTAACCGGCGACAACGTGTCGAGTGCGCTTTGTATATGGGGTACTGCGTGGTACATATATATATATATATATGGGACGGAAATGTGCGGGGGGGGGGGAGGGAAACGAATAAAAGAACGAAAAGATTTGGTCTGGGGAGGGGGGTGGGGATAGGGCATGGAGGAGAAAAGATCGTCTGCCGCGATCGATGTCGTCGCGTCGGACCGCGGAGAGACGTTTGCTAGACGCGCACAAGACGGACGGCGACGGGAGGCACACACACGCGCGCGCGCACACACACACACACGGGCCGAGTTAATATAAAAAGATATATTGGTATAATTACGACGGGCGGGGCGGCGGTGCGGGCGGCGGCCGTCGCGCGCGCTCGGCCAAATGGCCCGAAGGATTAAAGGACCCTATTAAACCGTCCCTGCGGTGGCGGCGGCGGCGGCGGCGGCGGTCTTCACGTGTGACCGCCAAACGGCAGCTTTTACACACATACTTGTTCCGTCCCCCGTCGCCCGCCCGCCCGGTCGTCGGCGGCGGCGGCGGCGGCGGAAGGGTAATGAACGAGCCGGGGCCCGGCCAACTTTCTCATTAGCGAGAACTGTATAGGAGGTAATGCCCCACCCTGCCGCCGCCCGTACCGGCATTGTGTCCACCGCGCCACCGGTGATGGTCGGCCACCTCACCGGCGGCCCGGGCGCGCCTGCAATGATCAATGACCGGTGGGTCGGAGGGACGGTGGCCGTCTTAATGAGAGGATAGACAAAAGAAACGGGAAAAACTTTCATTATATTAACAGCCCCCGAGCTTTGCGCTCGCCCGCCGCTCTTGGCGTGCGTGCGTGCGTGCGTGCGTGCGATGTCCGAAACCAGCTTTCGTACCTAATTTCGCTCGCCGTCGCAGTGTTACATAATGCTCGAGCCCGTTAAATATTAATAACGGTAATAATATTAAGGTGCTATTCCACTGTCTCCGTGTCCCGTGTAATAGAATAATCCTGTGTAGACCGAATAATTTCAAGCAATCCGATTGGCCAAAAATAGATAATAACAGTGGTCTCATCATAATCATGGTCGAACCTGTCACCACAAGTTACCAGTAGTTGAACGTTGCTCTATTTTTCAGCCTATATGTTTGAAGTTTGATGTTTAATGTTTGACCGTGGTTACTCTAATAACCGATTGTTTATTATTATTACATTTTACGAAAAAAAAAAAAAACGATAAGAAAATATACTTTAGTGAGAAACACGGTAGTTAACTCAGAACACGATCTACCGTTAATAAAATATCTATTATTTTATTAAATTTATTACATTTTAAAATTTTAAAATTGTTTGTTTATTTCAATGATATTATCACTTTACCGAGGTTTTGCAACCGCAGTATTGAAATAAAAATAAAAACATAAACATTGCAGAATACACGACACGGAGTCAGTGGAATATCATCTTTATGTTATAAAATCTATAAAATCATCATCTGATGTAACTGCATTGTAATTGCACAGCCATGAGACCACGGCTGCACCAGAGTTTCGTCCCGATAATATTTTTTGTCAATATCGGGATTCTCTAATAATAACAAACCGCAGTGCTTGAATTAGAAAAAAAAAATTACAAGTTTAAACAAAAGTATAATGAAAATTTGCATGCCTAAACGCTCAAATTTTATATTTAGACTGACCGCACTTTGGTAGAGCAAAAATGCTTTAGAGCGACTCAAGGCACTTTATTGTGACTAACGAAAAATAAAACGCGTGTTTCTCATTGACGACAAGCACACTGATAAAGCGCAGACAAAACAAAACACGTTTGCCTTTAATCATGACTAATGATGCTTTATTGAAATAGAACGTGCGCTATTTCGATTAGTCATAATCGAACAGTCGCTGGCTGAATGATTATATCCATATTTTGCCAAAAATGATTTAATTATGCTAAATTGTCAACAATATAAAGGTAGGTAATTATATATTTCTATTAATTATACATATTATATATATATATATTAATTTTGTACTATATTTTAATTAAAAATAAATCTTACAAATTAAATAAGTAGTAGGTACCATATTATATTATTATATTCAATAGGATTATAAAATGTCGATTGAGCATGAAATCAATCTCGAAAATATCATTAGTACAAGAGAGTCAGTTAATCATAATTATGGTTACAAAAACAAAAATTATAGCAACAGAAACGTATAGGAACAATTATGGACAGAAATATCGGATAAACATTTTCATAAGTACAATACTTAATTGTATTATTTTTAGTTCGTTTCAAGTTCAAAAGATGAACCCAAAGTTTTCTTTTTCATTTTCTTCCTGTTCAATCCCTCTTAAAAGAAACCATAAAATAGCAATAGCAACGTCCTCCACGTCGTACATTTTGACGACTGGTTTTACTTTGATTAGACTAGTGTGTGACTAATATGTGACTAAACTATTATCTAGTGTGCAGTCATAATGCTTTATTATGACTAAAGTCAAAATGATTAAAAATGACTTAAATTCCTTTAGTCAATTTTGTTTTACCAGTGTGCGGTCACCTTTACCCTCATAGGCTATGCCCCCTTACACCCTACCTAATTCATTCGAAATTCCATAGAAAAATAATAAATAACCATTGTATTTAAAATAAAAACTAAGGGAAAAATGTATAAAGACATTATAATATAATATTAACTTATTAGGTTTATAATAAAATTAAGTGAAAATTGCGTACTATCTAAGGTAGGTATCACCACTACCGTTTAAAACACATAGAGTTCATTTGTCTAAAAAAAAAAATAAAATATTTTACGTAATATGTTTAATTATCAGGTAAATTCAGAAAATAACGAATTTTTTTATTTCCCTCTACTACGTCATATATTTTTTAAATTGAACATGGATTTTTCGAGGTTTACTTTTATGTGTAACACCCAAAATTTGTACACGAAATTGACAAAACAGTTCCTCGAACACAAAACAAAAAAATCGAAATAATCAAACTATTTTTGAAGTCTATAGGAACATTAAGATTGTTATCAACATTCGCATACTATATTATTTTAATTATTTAGAAAATTTAGAAGAGGTGATTTTGCTGAAGTGTTTTTTTTTTAAAAAAGAAGAGGTACTCCGTCCTCCCACGTTCTCCCTAAATTAACAGTTTTATTATATTATAATAGAAGAGACAAATGCGTGATAAAAAAAAAAAAACCAAAAACAGTAAGTCATTTTACAACAGATTACCCACTTTATACGCATCTATTCATCCGAGATGCTCTAAAGTGTAATGGCTGGATATACCTATTTTCTAGAAATCCAAACTTGCTATAAAAACTTCCGGTCACCGACAATCACGGAAAATAGTGTACCAGTCAAGGGGAGGGAAGTTAACGAAACCGATGTAAATAGGCACATTATATATATAGGTATGTATAATCAGTGGTTAAAAAGAAAAAAAAATAAAGACGGATTCTGTGTTTAGTTGATAAATAAACGTTCTGGAACATATTAAATGAAAAATAAGCCGTGGGGCTTAATTTAATTTTTAAAAACATTTTTGAATTATTATATAGGTGATATGAATAGAATATGAAAAGTAGTTTAAATAGTTTATATAGCGTAAATGGGGATATTATCTAGAGTTATATCTTATAAGTGTAGTCCTCAAATTTAAAACTCAAATTGTGTCTGTTGAAAATATAAGACGAAAATTTCGCGCCATTCGATCAAACTAAAACGGATTTCTTATAGGTACTTACATCGAATTTACAAATTATAATATATACGATTATATAACTGACTTATACAATTATTTAATTTACGATTTAATTAATAATGTACAATTTTGGAAGATCATATAATATAATATAATATATAGGTATGCATATAGAAGATGCTCGGGAAATATGATAATAAATTGTAATAAATTGAATGTTTATAATATTATATTCAATGTTTCAACGACAATAGAATAATTGTTGAATTTGATAAATTATCGTGTAAAAGTCGTGTTTTAGTCACTATAATAATATATTGCACTGTCTGCTTAAGTGTATAGCATTATAATATTATGTTTGTACCTACGACACTATAATACAATATTATGAATCTACTGCTGAAATAATATCTGCAATGACGTACGTATTTTTTTTTTTTCTAAACATATTTCTAGTTATATATATAAAAAAAAAATACATTATATTTTCAAGGTTAAAATTCATACACGATTTGATGTAGCAATTTAATTTTAGTAAATCGTACTACTTCCATAAATAATAATAATAATAAAAAAAAAAAACAAAAAACATATTTAATAAACTTTGGTTATAATTTAGTTCCGCTTTGGATATTGTCTTGTAAATTTTATGCCATTCAACTGTATAGGTATACGAGCACCAAACACATTGTTCGTAAAGGTTCTTTGCGACCTCACTCGTTGTTCATAATTTGATTTATATAACAGTAAAGCCAATACGCCAATAATAATTACAACCGATGGAAAAAATAATCCGGTCATATTATGCCAGGCAAAGTGTATAATTATTTTCAAAAATTGCCGGTGTTTAAAATCGTTAATTACCTCCGTGGGAACGTCTCTGTTTAATTACTCGTTCTATTATATTTTCAGTTTGATACTATATAATATACCTATATATGCCGAATTGTGTATTGACTTAATAACCGATATTACGACAAAAATACCGAAACCGTTGTGAAAAATTATAGAAAAAAACCACGCTGCTGTAACTATATTATACCTATATGTGACCCGTTGTTGTGCAGGTTTGGTCAATGTATTAATTACAAATTTTCGCTACGATTTTGTCTAATGACCATGTACTGCAGTGTTCAGTGCATCCCATGTAGGTCGTTCAACTATAGCTTTGATTTTAATTTCTTTATACGTGTTCGATTTTCAGTGTTGGGTAAGTATTACTTTTAAAAAGTAACTAAGTCACGTTACTACTAGTTATAAAATTAAAAGGTAACTGTAGATCACTGTTTCGTTACCTATAAATACAAAAGTAATAGCGTTACATTACTTTTCCAGTTCAAAAGTAACTAGTTACAAACTTACAATGACGTTAATTTCAACATTTTTAAATAGGTATGTAAAAATGAAAATAATGAAATAAAATGTCGCAAAAATATCTTTATTTTTTTCTGATAGTCGTCAGTGGAATATTATGCAATTCAATATCACGCCTACTCCAACTTATTATATATAAAATCATATACAATCGTTAAAATATCTACTTTTCGCAGATTTATCTATAAATATGTAAAGCGTTATTTTACAAAGTCGCTTACAGATAACTAACGTAGTTACTCTTACGATACTATATAAAAATTAAATAACGAAGTTACTATAACGTTACTCGAAAAAGTAACTACGTTACAGTAACGAGTAACGTCCGTTACGTTACCAAACCCAACACTGTCAATTTTAAAATAAGAATAGGTATAGCCGTATAGGCACCGCGATGAGCGATGTTACACTATATAATATACTGATGTAAATGCCGACATGTACGCGTGATTTGCCCGAAAAAAAAATGGAATTTAGATACAATTAATTAATTAAAAAAAACATTTAGATACAATTATTGTATAAGTACTTTGTTATCTATAGGTAATTGAAAAATTAAAATAAATTGTCAATATGAAATTGAACTATATATACACTGGATTGTCTGCAGTGTTGTAGTTGTAAATAAATTAGTGGGTACATGCCCGATTCGGACACGTAGCTAGGATATTTTCCATAGGTGGTCAAAAAAAAAAAAAAACTTGGGATGTATTTTTTCCCAAATATCGAAAAAATGCTTTCTAAAACGAAATTAAGTGGAAAGACTTAAAATAATTGAGTAAACCAACTCATGCCACTGATTTTTCTAAGGGGACTCATGCCTGTCTAATATTGAGCTAATGTTGTAACTTGTAACTACACGCATATATTACCTACTAACTACTTTGAATTTTCAATCAAAAATAGTATTTAGAGCATTAAAACAGTAAATTCACACAAGTATTTTTATTACATTTTAAACTGTTTATTTCTTCGTTTATGATTAAATCCATCCGTGACTATAAATATTCACATAATAATGTTTTCAAATCCCCTATAGACTATAATATTCAGCGATGATAATATAACAATTTAAGGAGGAAACGATAAATTTGTCACCTTCGCGTGGTTTAATACATTAATATCTTGTTTAGAATAAGAATATACCGTACCTAAAATAGGTTCATTAATATAGTTATTTTATGGTTATTGATACGACTAATATAAATCACTAAATTGTAAGTGCTGCATTTAAAAATGTACATCAAATCATTTACATTTGAAGTTCGAACTATACCTATATCTAATAAAGAAGGAAATAACGTGTAGGTACTTCTGCACTGGGTAGGTTTGAAACAATATAACCACTGCAGTTTGTAGTTGGTAGGTACCAGGTACCTACCTATTGATTTGTATTATATAATTTATTTTAAATTTCAAATTCGAAAAACAAAGCATCATAATCGTATATCGACTAGATATAAAATCTAATTTTTATGTTTTGTTTTTATTTTATCGTATGCAACTGTATTTGTTAATAAGTACTTAATATTCGTTAGAAATCGTCTGGAAGTTTCATTTACTGTAATAATATACACAGTTAATAGTTTTATACCTACGCATATATTTTATTATTCAAATTCATTGATCAGAGAGGCATTATAGTTATTTCGTTATTTTGGGTTTGTACTTTTTTTTTTTTTTTTGTTTTTTATTCCATGGGTCTAATTCGATGAAACACATTGCTAGCGCAACGAGTCACAGATGGCTCGACGAAAACGAGACGAGTTTTATTCACAACTGCAGAGAATGTTATGTACGAGGTATACCGATTTGTTTAATAATTTAAATAACAAAACTACGCGAAACACTGATAACAATGAGATCTATATCTTCTTAAAAAAAAATCCGATATACGTATTCAAAGTTATTCAAAAACCTAACCTAACAAATAAAACTAATAAGGAAAGATATTCAGGTTTTCGTGCGGTATATCGCGTTCATATTGTTTATCGTATCTGTTCTGTATTATCGCATAAACGATAAACCATAAAATAAGTCATAAAATAATATAGGTACATTAACGTCATAGGACCGTACACACTGTAATACTGCATGTCGAAAACGAGTTTTGAAATTATAATATGATTTAAGGTTACCCAAATTATTCGGAATTAATATTAAGTAGTACTAAGTATAGGTATACTTACATATACCTATGTGTTTTGGAAAACTGAAAAATCAAACGATTTTTGGGTAATAATCGTCAGTTAGTTTTTTATTATGCTTTGATTATCATTTATTGACTATATTTTATTAAAACCATTATTATTTACACGATTAAAAGAGATGACACGTTATTCCGTATATACGATTTGCGTTTTCTGATTGAATCATTCGAATCATTCGCCTTGCAGGATTCCATATGTAAACCGATTTTGTTAATTTGATTGCGTTCTTTAAGCTTTTATATATTGATATGTCTCTTTTCCAAAATACTCGGATTAAGAATAGATTCACTAAAGTATATCGGGCGTTTGTCGACAGTTTTCGTATAGCACTCCGCATATTACGTATTATATTTATTTAATGAGGTTTGGACGGTTTTTGTGCAGTAGAAAATTAAAATAACTCGAATGACGTAAGGACACACGCCCCCTACTCGTATATGTACAACGAAACCAAGTAATTAAACTTAGTGGCTATATATATATAGGGAATTCGGTTCCTTATTTAATTTATCTATCGATTTTCATAGAAGAAATTTGATTAAAAGTCGGGTTTTATACATTCATATGCACGCTCTATACATATTATAAAACCATGTACTATTTAATTTAATTTGTATGCAAACGTATACATAAAGGATTAATACATTATTTGAATACATTTAACCGGAAGAAATACAATCAATGTATATAATGTTATGTAAACGATGAAGATAATTCGAGCGGCAAAAATAAACGTTTTTAATATTAATAATGACTGAAAAAATCGAGAAAATCTGAATATATATTGAATATTTCATACAGATATTACTATTCTATTATTAGATAATTATTAAAGTTAGTATTAAGAATAATTTTCGTACTTCAGTTAAAGAGTCCAAGGAAGGAGGACAATTTATTTGGGCGAATAACCCTTTTACAGACGAATTTTAAATATAATATTAATTTTTACTGCATTTTTAACCGGTCCATGTGTCAGATTATTAGAACCACAAAAGAAAAAAGTTATTTTTTATTTATATTTAAAAAAATAGTACTAAATGATAAAAAAAAAAATAGTCCAAACTAAACTTGTCTACGACTTTTTATTAGACATCTGGAGGCGCCGCGAGAATAGATTCTATGGCATTACGCGTCAACTTTAAACGTTTACCTATAACTCGGTAACGAAAAGTTAAAGACATGTTTTGTTTTAAGTTTTAACCGCTGTTTTTCTTTAATCAAATACTATTTTCAAGCTTTTGTTGTTTTTTTTATACCTTTAAAGACTTTGAAGACTCATCCTTTGAACTAGTCAAAGTACCCAATAGGTGAGGGTCACATACGTGTCTGTTTAGTAGGTATATATTATATACAAGTATTTTGTCATAAAAAACGATAATTGTATATACTTATAAAATTAACTACTAAATAAAAAGTATAATAACTGAATAACTGAACGAGTAACTTTTTTCAACATATTGTAACGTAAACTTAGGGAGTTCTTTTTTGAAAAGTCAATGTTATATAATATTTAATGTTATAATTTTTATAAATATTTTTTAAATCTAGCTTAGGTTTTCACATAATTTGCTTGCGATTATGTCCGCATACCAATTGATTCTTTACCTAATCATACTAATGTGTTATGATTTTTTCATTGACACTTCTTAGCAGGGTACTAAAATTTCGAATAAACATTATAATATGATGGAAATTCAACAATCCATGACGCTACACATTCGATTTTCAAGAGGTTTTGTATAGGCAATTTTAAGAAAATTAAAATTCAATAATTCAAAAATATTCAAATATATTTTTTAAGTGATTTAATAATAATATTGTGTTAATATCATTTTTAATTATTGTGAAATCACGATATTTGTTAAAAACCATGTTTATGCATTTTTAATTTTTTTTTACTTGAGAATATTGTATTAAGATGAAATAAAAATAAATTATAAAGAACAAAATTATCTAGCGATTGATAAAGCCGATTTGTGATATATTCAGTTTTACATGTTTTACGAGCTGTTAAAAAAAAAAATCGATATTTTAACAGCTCATAAAACGTGTAAAAATACATATATCAAAAATCGGTCACATCAGTTGCTAGATAATGTTATTAGCTAGAATTCATTTTTTATTTCGTATTCCTAACATGTTTATAAGTCGATAAAAATCTAATGCAAGTTATTCATTTAAAAATCATCGGTGTGGGTGTATGGCGTCCTCAATGTGACGTTTTGCCTACTCGAGTAAAATAAATACCGAAAAAACATTTAACTAATAACTTAACTCGAGTCGTTTACTTTTAAGCTCGTAAAACGTAAAATAAGCATAATATTATAGCTGAGGATACCTTTTAAAAAAATGTTCGTTTTACTGCACGAGCGAAAGTTTAAAAAAAAAAAAGGTAAGAATATTGAATTGATTTTTTCAATTACGTGTATTTTGATCTAACAAATAAAACCCGCAGGATCAGATTCGAGGGCATCTGTCGGGAATATTTCGCATGTTATTTTTATCGGCGAACACGCTGTATACAATGTCAACGTGAACGTACGTATTTCGCTAAAACTGCGTTCACACCAAGGTGACAACTAGCAACATTTGTATTTTGCGACACGTTTCAGCGACAATGTTGTTGGGTCTTTCTAAATGTTTTATTTATTTCTGTGGCAAAAAACAAAAGTTGCTACTTGTTTCGTTTTACCATATTTATGGGGAAAAACTATCGACAAGCGCCTACATGTCTCAACAAAACCGTTAGTTATGTAATATGTGGACGAATTGTTTCTGTTGCCAGTTGTCAATTTGTCACGCGTCAGTTGTTTTGGTTAATCAAAATTTATTGTATATTGTTTATGTATCTTTAGTCTTTACTTTATTATATTATTTTTCATTGAGTGTTTAATTAGTATAAATAAATATGAATTGGACAAATGATAAAATTATCACATTACTGGAGTCATTCAAAGAAAATTAGTGTATATACAAATGCCGAAATACGGTACAGGACGCTTGGAAGAATTTGGCAGTGGTTTTGGAAACAGATGTCTCTGAAGTAAAAAGAAAAATGAAAAATATTATATGACAGTTCCACACGTATTAAAAAACACAAAACACTACTAAAACACAAATATGTCGCTTATATTGAATTTATTAACAAAGTAACGTGTTTCCACCGTTTAGACAGTCAAGGTGCTTTTACACTCCATCGTGTCGTCTATAATTTTAGACTTAGTGTTAAAAATCCAGCTGGTTGATCACGTTGGTTACATTTATAATCGATCGTGTTACAAATGTTACCGTAGAGTTAAGATATATTCAACTTTGCTGTCGTTGCGGTTATAATGGTATATTATTATCACCGTATGGTCCATATATTGTTTAGATTATTAAAAAGTCTTTATCATAATACTATGTACCGAGAACCCTTGTCACCCGGACCTTATCAGGTTACCCGAACGTTGTTCGAAGTGTGAAAGCACCTTTAGTCTCAAGAAACTCGGAGCAACGTGTTTCCAATATTGTCGCTATATGAATTTCATCGTAAATGTGTTGCATTGCGGTGTATACAGTATGTTTAAGTGTTCCAGAGCAGAATACGAAACGATTGTCAACTTCAAGTTGCTCTGTGTTCCTCTAGTGTGGACGCGGCTTGAACTAAACAGAATCGTATATTGTCGTCGTTATCTAAAATACACCCAATAATATCATTAACCGCGCGAAACGATAATAAGCGTGTTTTCACGATTAACCAGGTTATGTTATTTTGTCTCATCTATATAACCGAACATAATAACCATTGCATTCGATCGGTTATAAATTATTATAACCAAAACTGATTGTCTATATAGAATCTGGTAACCGAATTTTACATTTGGTTAATCGCGAAAACACGCCTATTGATAATTATGGATTATACGAACAGATTACGGTCGGGAAGGGCCGGTGATGGGGAGGGTTATTTTTGGCAAATGCCGTGTTATCATCGCGACGTGATTGACGTGATATTGTATATTATATGTATAAAATGAACAAACAATATTATAATTATCGGTATATAGAACAATATGTATTTAGGTTATACAATACGGTTTGGACGTCTTTCAAATTAACGCGATCCGCTGGCGGCGGGTCGAGCGCACAAATTGATGTCGGCGGCGGTAAGAAAGACAAACAAAAGCGGAGAAAAAGAGACTTCGGGGTAGGACGCGGTGACGGCCGGCGGGCAGGAGGACGTGTGTGTGTGTGCAATGTGCATGTTGGGGATGGACGGGGGGTGGGAGCGTCGAAAGAAAAATAAAGCAATTAGCCGGGACGAACCGAAGGGTTTTTAATTAGAGCGCCTACACACACACGCTTGCGCGCACGCATTACACATATTATACACACACACACGCACGCATACGGCACACCATATAGTAAGTATGTATTATATATTATATATATATATATATACTCTATATGTTATGGTGGCCGGACGAGGGGGTTTTAATTGGAAAACCCCTTCGAATCCTATGGTTTTAGCGGGCGGCCGATGACTTTTCCTCGGGGGAAATTCGATTCGACGAACGCTATTTTTGCCGGTGTCCCCCCCCTTCCCACCTCCTATCCACATACCGTCGCGGTATACCGCGCATACCGCACTCGCCGTCCAACGCACATATTATATGCCGCGCGTTGTTTTCTTCTCTCTCGTTTTACTCTCGTCGCGTCCCCGTCATTTCGTTAAACTCTACATCTCTGTCATACTTTTATACAACACATTACGCGCGCAGGCGTCAACATTGTCAAACTTTGCCAAAGTATTAGGTATGTTTTCGTATATATATCCTATAGGTACATAAAATTATACATGTTCGTGTACATAATTACATAATGTATGTATGTATTTCATACCTATAAGTGTTTTACACGACTCGTAAAGAAATTTTGCTGATTCGGCATTCGGCGGGACTTTACGGGTCATTTAGTGTTATTACACAGGGCCCGGAAGTTTATGACTTTTGCGTTTTTTTTTTTTTTTTTTGACAAAGGCTATGCTTTCTTAGTTAAAATAACAAGTTATTGTTGAATTTTAAAAAGTGTAAAGGTGTTTAATAAAATAGGTATGTTAGGTAACGCTTTTTACCGAAATTTAAATATTTTAAACGTTATTTTGGGTGATTTACACTTAAAATGACATTGCATCATATACCGAGTTACACCCAAAAGAAGTCGAATAATCATAATTTTTTTCCCGCGCAATGCCGGAAAATTCAGATAGTATTACATAAAATAATAATAAATGTAGGTATATCAAATAAATATTATATATTTTTAATTTAATCTTTTTTTTTTTTAAATTTATTGTAATTATTTAAAAATAATTTAAAATACCCGTTTTTCAAATCTGATTTTGAGACAAATTTTGATATTTATGAACTTTAAAAAAAGACTTAAAGTCTATAAAAATGTGAATATTTTTCTTGCTTATCTTATCGATGATGTTGCGAGAAATATTTTTTCCATGAGATGCTGTATATTCACGATAATATATCTAGTAGATTACCATATGGTATGCATTAGCCCATCACTGGTCCTTCAGTTCGAATCCTGTGTTGGTAGTAAATTTTTTTTACACTTTTTCGGTATACAACATTATAATATATACATTATAACATATTATATCATTAATATTTCAAAACCACGTGTTAAACACAACGGAGTTTGGTATGGGCTATAGTGTAGTAGTAGAAAATCATTTGGACTTGACCTCGACGACCAGATAAACACAGTGTGGCAAGGATTATTCACGAAGATCATATTTTACATGGAAATTTTTACTTAATGGCAAGCCTTTACACTAGAATTCATCCGGAATCCGAAATTTGATAATATACCTAATCTGAAATCGAAAACACCTGAATTATTAGTATTTTTTTTTTTTTTTTGTTTTTTGGTTACACTGATACACAGTGATATTATAATGTATATTATAGGTGTGCAATGTAGTATGTACCTTTAACTAAAAATTAATATCGTTTTCGTAATTTATCTTGGTCTGGATTCTGACTTATATTTATTGTACATATTACGAGTGGATTATAATATATTTTATTATATGCATAATTATTTATCGTTCAAAAATACTATCAGAACTTCATTATTATTGCTTTTTAATCGATAAGTATTGATTAGATGTCTCTATGGTATACCCGTATACATATTGTAAGGTATCTATCTAATTAAGACATAAAAAATATTTTTTAATTAACTGATGCTATTGGTGTATAATATCAATTACCTGATTGTTGACCAATTAATTGTAATTATTGGAATTTAAAAACGAACTATTCGAGGGGGGCATATGAGCCCTTAGTGATGACCCATTTTCTATTGGCTATACATACTGACGCGTGCAATAATTTGATAATACGTGGTTATCACTGTCCTAATATAATATGATATATTATATATGCACATAAATATATAATAAAAAATAATTAATTAATATATACATAAAATATATAATACAATATTACAATAGTATATTATATTATATAATTTATACTTATACCAACCGAACAGTTTTTAATTTCCAAGTCCACAATATAGAATACAAGGAAACGACCACGTAGGTCCTACTATACTGGTCGTTTGAGCTGTTCGCACGCGATGTTGTGGTGAGATCCCGTCGACCGTGTACAGGCGGATGGACGTGTCGCACTGAATCGGGCGAGCGAAACCGATGGTCACCGTTGCAGCAGCGAGCGTGTTCGTCGGTATTTGCGCTAAATCATCACACACGAAAAAATACTTTTGATGACCCATTTGATTTTTTCGAATTTCTAATTTTATTTTTATACGTATTATCTTTTTTTTCTTATATATATATACGTAAATATACAATTATTATTATCTTTTACGGCGCCCACGTGGTGATAAGTGTGAAATGAATATTATACGGCGCATTTAAATATTATTAAACATTTATTCTTTTTCTCCGTCTGTTCGATTACGTACGCACGTTTCGGGTATATATATATATATATAATATTTAGATTCATTCGACTCGCATTTCGCACAATAACAGAGGGCAAAAAAAAAGGGTGGCGTTATGAACCTATATGATAATAATTCATTTCGTGAAGAAATCTATGTTTATTATTTTCGGTCTCTGTATACTATATATATATATATATATATACATATATACAATACGGATATTAATCGTTTATAATTGTGTAGCACTCTCATATTATATATATAGCAGCAGGTTTAGTGCTATACGGTGTACAAAGTACAAACGACCGAAAAATAATTATTGTCTAATACGTCTAAAAATCATGTCCGCGAATCGAACGGTCGGATTAAAAATGAAACAAAAAAATAATATAAAAAACTTCATCGCCTGTAGAATGCATATAATATACATATATATATATATATAAAAAAAAAAAAAAAAAACCGTGACCGAGGAGGGTACCGGCCAGATTAACATCGAGAACGCGCGCGTAATAAAGGGATAGGGTTATAGGTTATGTTGTATTGTTCGCGAAAAGGGTTTCGAGGGGCCAACCGGTTTGACCTTTGACCCTCCCTGCATACATACACCGTTGTTTTGCCGGACGACAAGCAACAGTTTCGGTGGACATAAAAATAAAAAATAAAAATCGAATTTTCGTATCCAATATGTACATATCGCTTGCGCAAAATATCAACGTCCCTCCGCATCTTGTCCCCATAGCAGGGCCGTGACCGCACAATAGAAGGGATGGTTGTTTTGCATACATGGACCATACATTATGTACTTACTGTGCTACTTGTCAGACGATTAATTTACGTTTCATTATATATTCTTCTCGGACCATACATACATATTATTAATAATAATGTATATATGTACAATATGCATTTATACATTATGCACATACCTGTTGGCAAACGCTGCTAAAACGATATATTATCATGAGAATGTAAATACTCGAATTTCAAATAATTTCCTAAGAAATCCAAATCGAATTCAACTCTTTATTGTTAAATAAAATATCGAAGAACTGTTCTGCTATTGTCTGCAATGGAAGTAAAAATAAAAGTACGAGTGTAGGGTTTTAAATAATTTCTATGAAATTTGTATTTCTTATAATAACTAACTAGCATTTTTTTAAATAATTTGCCGTACCATTAAATTATACAAGCAATATTATATAAATATAATATGTCATAATACTATAGTAAATTAAAAGTCTATTAATATTAGATTATATATATATATATAGAAATTTCAAATATAAATTCACATATCAAACGAATTCTTATAAATCCAAAAGCAAAATTCATTGATTTTCAATATTCAAAGATTTGAATTTGGTGTAAAAATTCACTGTTTTAATTTTTCTTTCAGGCTGGTTTAGTTATCTTCTGGTAGAAACCGGGTAAGCCCGGAAAAATAATATGCTATTAAAAATAAGTGATTATATTTAAAAATTAAATTATGAACTATTGGCTGGAAAATATGTTATAGAATAATATTATTATAAAATTTATTGACCGCTCATACCCGGGCAAGTCTATTATAATATTAGTTAAAACTTAAATAGAATATACTAGGACTAGAATATTTGAAAAATACCCTTTGCAATGATACTTCGTAACACAATAAAAAATGTTGGTATTTTTATTTCAAATTAATAATCACTTAAAATGTTTTTTTTTACTTCTTCTGAAGAACAGTTCACTTACCCAGTTAATAGTCTGTTGTTCTACTGGACCTTTCAATCAATAATGATTTATTAATTGTTGTTGTAAAATATAATCATATACATGGTAATTTATATACTACATAAGTGCATATTATTATATATATAGGTGTATGGAAAAATGTCGGCATGCACTTTGATCAGTGTGACAACTTACTGCAGATAAAACATATTTTATATACTTAGATTTGATGTTATTTTGCTCAAATTTGATTAAAAACATCAATTTGTATTCTATATATATATTATTTATACATATATTTATAGGTAGAGAGAATATCATACACAACATATTAAAAAAAGCTTTAACTGTCTCACTATATACTACGTCCGGATATTGCTTTTTACCAACGTAATAAGTAATAACTGAAGTATAAAACAGTTACTGGTTAGAGACCTGCAGGGCTAACAGGCTGCGAGTATACGTATATATACAGGGAAAAATCATCCTTATAGGATATGGTACGCAATGCCCGCGTACATGTTTACCACTGTTTTTTTTCCCTTCACGAAATCGTGTTTTATAATTTGTTTTTTCTCTCGACCGTTTTATAAACGCGCACATAATATAATGCCGATTGTTTAGTGTTGTAATAATAATTCACTTAAACACGAAACGTGTCAAATATGAACACTGCACAAAGCACAGTAGTAATATCATGTTTATTAGCTTTGTCCGTTGTACACAATAAAACGGAAACGGATTCTTAACCAACCTAGTAATCAGCCACCAGCACATAATATTATATATTATGATCTCATCCGGAACGTTGGCATTTTTACAAATATTTGTAATTTGGTATTTTAATGTTTACCTTTAATTCGAGAAACTATTAATTATAGCCATACATTCACGTCATGTCTCGCCTATCGTTTATAAGCGTGTTTAAATCTATTGGTTTGACTCGCACATTGTTTATATACATCGACTGGGTACTATAAGGATTGATTTTACCTTTAATTATGAGTAATAAAATTTAGTTAAATTTAGTATTAAAAGTTATTTAAATATGAGTATACCATATTATGAGTTGGAACCGACGGAAAAACATGGAATGGAATAATATTTGAAATAGCAAAAAATGATAGAAATTCAAATTTAAAAGGGCGGCAAGTATTAGAGGTGGTTTTAGCACTTCGCTCGTCGGGACGTACAGTGGACAAAATTTCGTTTTTAAATTTTATGACATCGCCCGTGGAAAGTTTCAACCAGAATAAATTTGCTACCTATTAAAACAGCTCTTTACCTTGAAACTCCTACTCCAACTGGAAATGTTTAGAAAAATTATGTTAAACTTGTGATTTTTGATAATTATTAAAATCTTAAATCATAATTATATTCCTAACATTTAATACCTATATTGTAATATATTATTATTCCATAATTTTTTATTTTTTTTTTGGTATAACGTGTATTATGATATTATTACGTATATCTATATAATAATATATATATATTTTTTTTTTTTAGTAAACCGCTATTTCATCTATAACCATGGAACCAAAACGATTTATAATAACGATCATATACATATATAATATAATATAGGCTTATAATATGTTATATATATACTATAATATGATAATGACTATGCAATTTTTTTTTTATATTCCGCTTTGGATTTCGCGGGGCCATCCGCTATAAGGCTGCTAAGCTAGAGAGAGAGAGAGAGAGAGAGAGAGAGAGAGAGAGAGAGAGAGAGAGAGAGATGATTATATTTATTTTTATATCGTTTTTATGTTATTATTATTATTGTTGGAGCAGTTCGTTTAACCCAAGCAACATACACATATTTAAATGATAATAATAACGATATAGTAATAATATAATACAATATGTATGTATATAATCTATGATGATATAGTTATAATAAAATAAATAACAGCGGTGGTATATGATAACTGCGAGGCATTGCGAATCGGTCAAAAACAGTATTGTTCGTCACACATTATAATATATTTTTATGAAATCAGCACCCATCATCATCATCATCATCATCATCATATATAGTATTGAAAGCCGTCCGAATTTTTTTCACTTAAGTCTCCGACACGGTGTAAAAACGAGTTAAATGTATATGATAAGCGTATAACACAATACACATATACGTACAATATACGTATCTATCAAAAACTCCGGGCGATTTCAAAAATAATTATTGTTAAAACTCTGTCTTACCGGATATATATACTATATATATATATATATATAATACAAATATTAAGACACGTAGGCATACATTTGTATAGGTACACTACAGCATTTTGTGATAACAGATTCTTTTGATATTACGCGGTGATGTTATGTACCACAATGATGTTTGGAATGATGTATACTTATACTGTCTTTAAGTCGGTGCTAACAAATATGTGTGTGATGGATTTTTCCGACTTATTTCCATAAAAAATGTCATCAACTTGTTTTCACCTTTATTGCCTATCACTAAATTGCCGACTGGACTTAATTTTTCCGACTTATTTCACGAGTGAAGGAGTGTCATACCTTCCCACCCCCGCCCCTATTACGTCAGCCCTATTTTTGTTTGTCACCAGCCACCAACACTGACATCAACGGATGACGTATCGGAAATAAAATATAGAACCACAACCAAGGTTATATGTGTTTATACTATACTCGGTATATATATAGTATATAGTCGTGATAAATATTATCACTTATTCTACAAATAGTTGATAAAAACCTCAATTAAGTGTTAACTGTTCTTGGAATTAAAAAAGTTTACAGTCCAAGAATCCGCGTACAACCTAGAAAATGTCGAAGACTAGTGTTCAGCTCAGAAAAAAAATCCAAAACGTTTTCAAATTCGATAGCTGAAAGCAGAAATATAAAAACGTATTTTACTTTACTCAGCTACTTTATGGTTCACTGTAGAATCTATCGAATTTTCGGATTTTAAAGGATACGAGTGTTATTTAGATTTTTTTCCTGCGAACACGTATAAATGGTTCTATCTAAAGTTTTAAACCAGGATTCGCACTAACGTGAAGTTCTTAAAAAAATATCACGAACTATTTTTATCTGATTTCTAAGGTAAAAGGAAGAAATCCGTCCAGCGTCTATCGGGTAGGATAAAATCTTGTCAATTTTTTTTAATCTTATAAGTACCCAACTGTAAATAGGATTAAGTACCTAGCTAGGTAAATATAAATGAGTTTTAAATACAAAATTCTAAAATTCATTCATTATTTTATTATTTCGACTATATAAGTACCTTATTACACAATACAAATCTCATGATTTCTCCAATAGCTTTTAATTTTTTGATTTCAAGTGTAATAATATATATATATATATATTATAATATATCATAGAATATAACCATGGTAAAATAATTTTTAATAATTTACATATTATTCTGTGTAATCTAATGGTAGAGTAATCTACGTAATTAGTATTTCAAATTAATGTATATTCATCTATAGTATAGTTTAATAATATTATAGTCCTATTTACGATTTGAACCAATATTTATAAAGTTAGAAAAAAAATTGGATAGATTTTGTTCTACATATTATATTAGCTTTTCAAATATTACGTCAGCACATTTTTAGCCTTTTTGGACCTCGTTCCCCTTGTCAGTAGATATTAGCAAACGTCAGGTCCCCTACTTTATTACGTCAACATAAGTCCGACAACCCCCATTAATTTAATAACGAAAAAAAAAAAATCTTTAAAAACTAGATCAAATGAGACTACATATCGATTTAGGACTGCTGAATACGATAGCATGATTCTGACCTTCGTCCCCTACCACTATCTCAGCAAATATCAGCATATTACACACCGACCCCTAAGTGCTTAAGTACTACTTGAACGCCCCCTTCCCAAATATCTATATATCAAGCCCGGTTTATATACGGTCAATTTATTTATCAAATATTTGGCGATTGTCAAATTTCAAATATTTTAGAATTATTTCTAAAATATTTGAAAGATTCATCAAATATTTATTTATCGATCACTTTGATATCAGGGCTGATAAAGTGTGGGAGAATTTGATTATTTAAAATTAATAAAAATTTTATTCTCGAATATTAAACCAAACATACTTGTCGCATTTTGTGAAATTATTACTAATATTTTCTAATGAATATGTCAATTAGGTGTCTATACTCTGTGATTACAAATAAAAATAAATATGTGTAGCGATATAATAATAGCTGGTAAATGATCTTTAAATTCTAATAATGAATTTATAGTTATAAACTCATAATAATAATAACACAATGTTCGGAATACAACTTAAAAAATAATAGTTGGTAATTTGGTATTACATAGTAAATATTTTGTTGGATGTTTTAACATAATGTATGTACACATAGTCGTCTAATCAACACGATTCATTGCAATAATAATAATATAATATTATTTTAATGAAATATTCATCATTTAATGTTTAAAGTTTAAACTAGCTACAACCCAAAGTAAATTGCATGTCTAATATTTTTTTACGTGTTTATTCCAATGATCAAATTATCCGAAATTTTGTTTGATCTATTTATAGATGCGCTGTTTAATTAGTAAGAATTTTAATGGTACACGTGTGTTTAAAATCTAATTTTAAAACCATAAGTCCAATTATCTCGAGATAATCAAATACACGAGTATCGCACTATATTATTGCGTTTTAAGACTTAATTAAGATTTTCTATCTTAATAATATCGTTGTGTACGCAGTGTCATTATATGGAGCCAATAAATTTAATCTTGTCGGCAACATCTACCATACGATAATAATAATAATATAATTGCTGTTGAAGAATAACCCATATTTTACAATGTGAAGTGATAAACTAGAAAAATATATACCTAATAATTTTAGATGCACCGAATTTGTCTTAAATATTATATTGTCCAAGCCAACCCAATTATAGCACACTGCTGGTTTAGTATTATATAATATGTAAATCCGTCGTTATATAAACGGGTTTTTATTAAATTTGTTCCGAACTCTACTGATAAGAAACCGCCATTCGCCAATGATTGTTATCACGGTCAATGCAAATTTTCCATACAAGTTATTTAGTTCGGGTATCATTGTATCAATCAAATACACATTTCCTTAGCCAAAAAATACAACTATGTATAGTATGCATGGAAATAATTTTTTTTAAATAACTATATTTAAGAATATTAAATTGCGCAAGTATACTGAAAATTTCCCCTGTATACGTGCCTAAATTACATATTATAGTATTGTGATTTGTGGCTACTGGCCAATAATTGCAGAGTTCTACAGTTCTGCACGCAGTTCTTCATAAGTACTTTTTATATATCTGTGGTATGTGTCACTCGATCTTATCATAGTCACATATTGGGTAAATTATTATTTTATCATGTGCCAAATACACGATATCATATAATATGATAATAATAGTAATATTTTGATCAGATTGAATGATGCCATCAACTATATGCTTCTAAAACTATTGAATTTATTGTTTTAAAATATAAAATAACATAAAAAAAACTGTTGTGTTATATGCATATTGTATACCAATATATATTGTATATAAATAATTTATTATAATCTGTTTTTTGATTATTACGTTTCCAATTTCGTCCAATCATCGTAACAAAAAAAAAAAAAAAAAAAACACCGTATCACTTGGACGGTTAAGGACTCAATAAAAATATGTATATATCAACTATTGATTGTTCGATTTAGTTAGGAAACTAATAAAAAAAAAAATACATGTTTCTATACATACGTCACGGAAAATTAGACTGACAACGTGGAAGACCACAATTCACAAGTATATTAAAATTATAGGCACTATATTTTTTAAACGATTTAATAATAAGTAACTGTACTACCTACAGGTATACAAGTATATAATGTACTTATGATATTATAATATTAAATTTTTTTTGGTTCAGAATACCTACAATATAATTTTTCAAATAGTTTTAAAATTCGCAACGCAAAAACAATAATATCGATTTAGATATTATTTTGATACAATAAATGACCATTGACATGAAATGCTGAGCGTCCACTAGGTCGGTAAGTCGAAGCGGCCCGGAGCAGATTTTCACAGGTGAGGTTCGTCTATTTGCGAACGCGGAGTGGCGTGGCACGGGTACACGCGTTTTCCCTATTTCGTTATTATTTAAAAATTATCAGTCATTAATTTAGTGCCGTCATTAGTCCATAACTTTTATACTTTATAGAAGCAATGATGAACTTTAATAATATGAGTGATTTGGATGAAGAAATGTAGTTTTTATCTACAGCGATTAAAGCAAAAAAAGAGAAATCTAAACAAAAAAAAAAAAAAAAAAAAAAAAATTAAATTTGAGTACACGAGATAAATACAAAAAGACATGTATATTCAAGGAATACCATCATTTTTTCTAGATCTTTTAAGACCAGAAAAAGTTTTTGAAGTATTTTAGAATGTCACAAGAGAAATTCTAAGAAGTTCCTGAACTTATTAGGAGTCACATAATACAAATAACAAAATAAATCGAATAATTTATATTAATAATTACAAGGGCCTGATAAGCGTAAGCACGTGTCACGATTTCACTGATAAAACCCGACAGCTGGCCGACGAACTTTGAAAAATCCAATCACTCTGCCGCGGCCGTGCTCGATAAGTCTGGTGAGCTACGGAGAGCTGCTATTACTTTGGAGAAATCATTTTTTCATTTTTCCAGTATTTTTCTTAAACGTAAAGGAAAATTACTTCTTATGACCGAAATATTTTTTAAATGCAGGGAAATAACCTGAAAAATAAGGAAATTCAATTGTCATGATTATACCTATTATTTTTTTTTTTAAATAAAATTATACGGAATTTCACTCAGAATTGTCTTTTGAATGTAATGATTTTCTTTCATTTTAAATTTAAAGTCATAATAATAGTATTTTTTTCTGAGGATTAAAATGACGATAGTCCAACTTCCACCATTTGTATCTGATCGACTTTTTATTTACAATTATAAACTAGTTTATTTTTTATATCCACTGTAAAGTTATATCAATCTATCTTCGAATACATAAATACATTAATAGTTTAGTCAAGTTAAAAATAATTATTTAACTTGTAATCAAAGTTTTATTGTATACAAAGGAATTTACTCATTTTTTAAATTAAAAAATGGAAATGTTTATGGAACTAATTATTTTAGGTTAGGTACCTAACCATTCTTGTATACAGCTATTATTTTTAATTAAACAAAACTAATTATTCGACGCTCTAAATACTAATTACTTTCAGTTTAGTTAACTTTTAACATAAAGAAGCATGAAGCTGCAGGGGTGGAACCAAAGTTTTTTGGTTCCGGTTAGAAGATTTTCAATGTGTTCCAAACTTTCACTTAATTATTAACTAAGGTTTAAAGTTTAAAATATATTATATTTAACTATTAAAGAATCAATTACAGGATTCCTAATTATTAGCATTTTAAGTTCCTGTACTTAATTCATTTCCTTGAGACACTTAATTTTAGTTTATTAAGTGTGTAGTTATTATAACATGCACGGACCACCATTTTCTTAGTTTTCATTCAACACCGGTATAGTTGAATTATTAATTAATTGACTTTTAACTTTTTTCAACAAAACGTTTTAATTATAACTAAATTTTAACTATGCCAGTTATTTTATCGTTAAATTTGACCATCCGCCTACATATAAATACAAAATAATTTATTTTAAATTCGATTTTAAAATAAATGAATTTAAAAAAAAACGAAATACATGTAATACAGAAAATAATATTGAACACGACGACTGCTATCGTTCGTATTGTATTATAATGCATAACATTGATATCTACATATTTCTATGTCATTTCATCATGCACTCGCCTTATAAATCTGTCTTATCTATTATTACCTATAAAGACCAGTTTTCGTGTAAAAAAAAAAAAAAAAAAATTACTCTCGATAAAATAACGTAATATATTTTAAATTAGTGTGAAATGGTTTTCTTGAATTTAATAGCTATAAGTTACCGGTTAAAGAAATCAAAAAAGAAAACAATTTCATCGTCCATAGCTATATATATTACGCTCACCACTCCAAATCATTATTATCATTTCCTTATACGCAGTAATATTTACGCGTTCTAGTTGATTTACAGTCGTCATCGTCGTCGTCGCCATTATCATACGTAGGAAATACAATGTTTTACTAATAGGTGTATTACACCTATATACGGTTATTATTATTATTTCGTATGGCATTATAATATGAGCAACACATTTTATCTCACTATAGCTAATATAATATAAGTACTGCAGATAGTTGAACAACAAATAAATAAATAATTGAATAAAAGAAAAAAAAAATTGGTAATTCTGTCAATTGTAGTTATAATATATATAATATCCAGGTCCTCCGTTCATACTTAACCACTTATACCTATAATATATATATAATATAACCGCTTATTATAACCTATACGATACGTCGTACACTGGCATAATTCGGAAACGGTCGATTTCAATTTTCCAATCAAATTTGAAATATATGTATATATATATTATAACGCACGCGTAACGAGAATAATATTGTATACGAGAAAGAAAAAAAAATTGATCTTTAACAGGTGGCCGCGGTACAGGCGGTAATCGTGAAACTCGGCGTATACCCGTACAAAACCTAGGTATAGCTGGTATAAGGTTAGGTATAACGATATAAGCGGGCGTCTCCCGAGAGTCAACAACTTGTTGTATAGGCGTTTGAGTGAAATCGATTGGTTTCGGATCATCAGATTATTATATACACTGTATATGTGATGATTTTCTCGATATTCTGCCGATATAATAACAGCGTATATAATATATATAGAGTATACAGTGCATTATAATATGGAACACGTCGGTTCACCACGAATAATGCGCCAAATATGCACACGCCGTATACACCCATAATGATCTGGGAAAAGGCACACGGCAATCAATTCGTTTGGTTATCATTATATATGATAATATACAATCTATATATTATACTGCACGGCGATATGGTCGAGCGTTTGTCGACCGATCGGCTGGCGCGAACAATGTACGCGACACGCCGTCGCTTCTAAACGTTCGTATATTTTATTGTTTAGCGTTATTCGTTGTTATTGCGCAAAACTACAAAAGATCGGGAAACGCAGAGCTCAACGATTAAACAGTTCCAGGTGAAAACGCCGTCTGCACGTGTCTTCAAATTGAAGAAAAAAAAAAAATTGAAAAAATTAAAAACGGGTAGGTACTTCAAGGCTTTCCTAAAAATACGAACATTCCCGCATAAACTATTTAATTCTTATACGCTTATCACTATATAAGAGCGCCAGACCAGTTGCTAGATATTTTCCGCCTTAAAGCGAACATTTTAATGCCGCCTTTAAAAACATAAATAAGCAAAAAGAAAATGTTATAAATTTTTTTTTCCGATTATATAACAAAAATAAATGCACTTCGTTCTATTGTCGACGATATTTATATATTTTAATTTTGCCGCTCTAAATGCACTCCCATGATCAACAAGAAAAGCCCTCTCTCCGTCAGAACCAAGCTCTACATTTTCAAAGCCTACATGCGCCCCATTCTTACATACGCCTCCCCCGCATGGGCTTCTAATATTTCCAACTCAAACTGG
>JAIPRL010003897.1:0-42684 GCA_025469235.1 Pemphigus obesinymphae | reverse complement strand
CGAGTAATGTAACTTTTGCTCATAGATGGCGAAAGTTTTGCTAGATTTTTTACGCCCGCCATTAAGAAACATTTTGGTTCCGCTAATATATCTTTCGATACCAGTCCATAGTATCTTAGTCCGTGATCTATACTATATATATATATATATATATAATCAATGATATTACCTATATCAGGACGTATGTAGATATATTATTTTGTTATTAGTTTTATTTTTATATTTATTTGTATTATATTTATATTATATTATAGATAATAAATACCTGATATAGAATATAGGTAGGTATGTCTGTATGGTTAAATAATATAATTTTAATATTATACATATTTTTATTTGATTTAAAAATTCATATTTGTTGACAATTTTTTAATTTTTCGGGAAAGAGTTTAATTGGAATTTTTTTTTTTTTTTTTTTTTGGACAAGCGTTATAAAATATTGACAAACATTATAGTACCTTCTATGGCTGGATCGTGTACTGAATAATAAAATACACGATTATTTTACTTTTACGATTATATTGTTTATAATTACGATAAACGCAGAACAACTTATTTTTTATGAAAAATTTATAGTCTCTGGGAATAACACTAAAAAATTACGCATCTATTAAAAGGTTCACAGAAAAAACAATTTACATAGGTACTTTAGTAGACCTATTAATCGTTAATCATTATCCTATATACAGTCAGTATTATTAGGTACCTACATATGTTTGTGGAAAATATACTACATAATAAATTGGTATTTTTTAACAAAAAAGCTGAACTAAAAATATTTTGACGAGTATGAATACAATTCTGGAAATGTTTAAAATTTTATATTGTGATTTTTAAAGTATGAAATTCAAATAAAAATACGTTAAATTGGGATTTCGTACTTATTTCATATTTATCTATTAAGACACTATTGAGGAATCTAGTATCAAAATCAGTAAAATATTATGTTGTAATATAAGTACCAAACAAAGAATAATGTAAGCAGCAAAGATATTGAACATTTTCACAAAGTACAAAAAATGATAAGTAATATCGTTAAATATTTCTTTTACCATTCTAAAATTAAGATGCTGGAATACACTAACATAACGTGAAAAAATATCTTTTGAAGAAATATTATATTAAGAGTTATAAAATATTTTTATACGTTATTATAATGTAATACCTTTTTACATTTATGAAAAATTCAAAAAAACCTAATTTAACACATTTTTAAAATTTGTGCATATAACTGATGTTACTAATTTAAATTATAATAATTATAATAAAAAATTGATATTAATTTAAAGTAAAAGAGTTGGTAGCTAAAGATAATATATTTATGCTAATGCGATAATAGTAATTTATTTTTCGATTATACACTTAGGTAAATATCAAAATAATACTATATAATGATTAAGATAACTCACATAAGAATAAAATATTTGGTTCAAAATATTTATCGTTATTTATTTTCAAATTATTCGGTAAGAGTTGTTTAAATCACTTCAACTATGGTGATAAACTGATAAACATTAAAAAAAAAAAAACTGATACGAAGTAATTATTTATGTAGGTACTTAAATATAGTTAATTAAAATAAAATTAATTCCATACTTTTTATAAATGTATAAAAATAAATGTAACTTTATTTTTAAGATATATTTAAATTTTGATATTTTAGTGTACCTACACTTTTAAATTTGCATTTTTTTTTTCAACTTATTTATTTACATTTAATTTAAGGTACATTTTATGTAGATACTTGTTGAAGAAATAATATTATTTGTCTACCTTATAAATATATTTTTATCGTTGAATAACGTTTTTGTTTATTTAATTTTTGAATTCATTAGTTGTTTCAGAGGATTTTTTTGTGTAATAATAATTACGGTTAAAATTTCAATAGTGTTTAATAATATAAATAAATAATAAAAGGTATCGTTTGAAAAACCAATAGTTCAGTTAGCTATATATGTATCAACTGAATAATATTATTAAAAGAGAATAAATTATATAATATAGCATGACATTTTTGATGACTTATACGTGTATATACTTTGAAAAAGTAGCTTAATGTGTTTGTTTTCCAAAATTGAATATATTGATATATTTTTTCATATAATTTTAAATTGTTCTAAGTCAACAATAATTTTTTTCTTTATTTTTTTTTTCGTACATTAAAAAAAATAATTAATTAATTAATTACTGTAATAACTTATAATAATTTTGTTTTTGGAGGGGGTGGGGTGTGGCATAGAAACGAATTATACCCATATATATTTATATATAAAATATTTGACGTAAGTTTATAGTGAATATATTAAAGAAATAATTTTTTTTTTGTTTTAATTTGTTTACTCGTATATCACTAGAACTAAAACCAAAAAACCATATTTTTTAAAAAAATGGATGTTTTGAAAGTCGTATACCACGAGAACGGTCATTAGTATGTGAAAAATGTATTTTACCTTTTTTATAGATAATTATCTCCCCTATCAATTCTATAAAACCATTTTATTGTGCGACCAATAAATTCAAGATATTTACGAAAAGGCTATTTTATGACCTTTGACCTCGAATAACCTTTGTATTGAAATCGATACGGACTTTTTACATGTTATTTATTATGATAAAATAAAGGTGTATACAAAAATTCAGCTTGACCCAAATATTTCCGAAGTATAGCTAATTTTTTGTCAAATTTGAGTGTTCTATATAAACGTGCACAGAAAAAAACCAAAATTTGAAAAGTTTTTAAAAGCTTCAAAATGGCGAATATAAGAAGATTACTTCCCCTACGTCAAATGTATGGACATGAAGATGATGTTTCTATAAAAAAAAAACGCAAAAAAGAATATTCTATTTGAATCAAAGGCATATTATGTACTATTATTGTATTATTATGTATTATTTATCGCATAATAAAATTTCCTTAAAAGGCGGCCATATTAAGCCGTGTATCGCGAATACGGTTGCTTGTGCATAAGCAATACATCGTTTTTGTTGATAATTTTTTTCTCTAAAATTTTTATTTGAAATTTTTATCGTATGACTAATAAAAAGTGAGATATCAAAAAGCCCCCTCCCCTTTTTTATATAGATTCATTTTTAGCCATTTACTGCGAAAATAGTTGTCTGTACACAATACAAACGGAATTTTCGTAAAGTTTTTAATACATATCTATAGAGTACAACTTCTTAGCTAATCCAAAATACTTTAAAAATAGTTTATTGATGCATTCCAATAAGGGACGGGTAAATAATAGAATAAAGGCTCAATTTTTTTGCTTAAATTTTCAAGGCTCTTTTTCTAGCCTAACCTTTATATTTAAATAATAATATATATTTACAAAATTTATAGACAATTAAACGATGAATAATTTATATTTGAAACTTTTTGTCGTAAGTATAATATTTATTGAGATTTTAAGGAAAAACCAGATTTGGGGTGAGGATTTACTCCTCACCAATTTATAAACGGGGGATGTGGTGGAATTTTTTTTTTTTATTACGGTATATCCCTTGATAATTTTCTCTCTCATTACTATATATATATATATATTTATATTATAGTTTTATTCTTTTCTATCTTCCCCACACTATACCAGGGATAATAATGCACTCATGTCAATGTATATTTTTTATAGGTTGATATATCAAAAATCTTAAAATGGTTTCAAACGGTTATTTGCATATAAAAAAAATACATTATTTTAAAGAAAATTTCTTCTTCTACAATTTTTTATCTTAAACTTTTTATCGTACGACGAAAAGAAAGTGAGATATTTACTCTAAGGTCATTTTAGTGACCTTTGACCTCAAATAACTTGATGCAAAAGACGTGCCGATGGGGAAATTTGAGACAATTTTCATAACGGCCTAATAAAGGTGTGTGCCAAAATCCAGAGTGATACTAATTTTTCCGAGCTGATATTCTAATTTGACTGGGCTAATTAATATAAATAATAGAGAACACAATTTTTCTCAATATAATAATATACAGGGTGAAGTTGTCAATTTCCTATTGACAAACTTTTTCATCTCTTTGTTTATATTATATTATCTTATGCATGATTAAAAAAAAAAAAAAATAAAGCCTATATTATTATTATTATTATTATTATTATTATTATTTGACAATAAAACAAATTACAGACAAATATGTTGTCGAGTTATATAAAAAAAGTAAAAAAAATTTTTTTATAGTAAAAACTTATACATGATCTATTAAAATTCGTTTGCTTTAATGTGACGTATACGAAGAAACCGGATACGACGAGTTTACTTAAAATTACAAGTTTTATTTCTAATTTAAAAAAATAGTTTTATACAAAAAAATAATAAAATATATTAAAAAAAAAGCATAAGCATAAAATATTGAATATATTGTGATTTGTGTACCTTTAGACTATCGGTCCTCTTTAATTATTTTTTAAGGATCTAATACAATATTTCGCGTCCTCAGAGTAAAAAGGCTCTATGTCAAAATATGCAATTGTTCAGGAGAGCATTTTTAAGAGCCCTCGCGACTGGATTAAAATATGTGTAAAAAAGAGTCTCAGCATAAAAGTTTTATATTAGTTTTATAGGAATAAATATTAAAAAAGTAAAAAGTCGATCAAAAATAGGGAGTTTTCCAAGCTGCAGTATTCAAAATATTTACGGACAACTCCATCAACGATGGACAAAAATATCTTTCTTTGTCTGTATAAAACTCATCACAGAGAACCGCCTTAAAAATGAAATATTGTGAGTGCGTCATCCAATGAAATTGTATGGACAGACCAATTGCCTGTAGGGCTAATAGGGGAGGGGGCATATATCTGATATCGTTTTTTATATGTAAACTTAAGGATTTTCTGAACTCAGTAATATGTGATTTTTTAAATTGAATTAAAAATAAAAAGTAAATAAACGTTAGAACTCAATAATTGAAATTGACGTAGTAATCATATTATGTAAATTTATTAGATCTATAACACGTTAAAATTCATTTTGGTGTGCGTGTAATAATTTATTGTTAAAAATATGTTAAAAATAAAAAAAAATAAAATAAAAAAAAATAGATACCTAAATAGATTTTTTAAAAATATTGCATTTAAGGCAATCTTGTGAAGAACTTGGTGTATTATAAATTAATCTTATTCTTTTGATAAATTTTTACAACTATTAATTTAGTGTTAGTACATTATAGACATCATTTGATAGGTTAGCAAGTTATAAATAAAATCAACGATAGGGTTTTCCTCCATTTTTAAGGGATAGGGGTTATACAAAAGGGATATGCGTTGGGACTTTTAGTAGGTACCTATATTAATTTATAATGTATAAGCTATATATTATATGTGTTCTAAAATTCAACTTTTGATGAATAGTTTCCAATTTTTCACTATTTTTTTTTTTTTTGTCAAATTTCAAATTTTACTGGATTTCAACAGACTAGGTCAATTATGGGCTTGTTATATCGAAAGCTGTATTTAGATTTTTGTTCGGAAGGGGTCCAAAATGTATTTTATAATTTTAGTAGGTATATATTAAATTTGTTTTGTCTATCATATAGCAATTTATCGGATTTATAGATTCTGATATATAATATTTCAAGATTTTTAATCTAATAACACTATTTATATCAGTTTTATAGAAATTATTAAAAAAAAGTAAAAAGTCGATCAAAAATGGGGTGTTTTGCAAGCTGCAGTATTCAAAATATTTACGGACAACTGAATCAACGATGGACAAAAATATCTTTTTTTTGTCTGTATAAATCTCGCCTTGAAAATTATATTTATTTATAATAGTTAGGTATAGGTATATGCATTTTTTAAATAAAATTATGATTACTTATTTTTAGCAAGTTCAAAAGTCAGCGATTTAAAATAAAATGTTCACTGTATTATGTTTGACAATGCTTTTTATAGCTATATCAATGTTTTTTTACATCCATAGTATTTTATGCGCATACCTACTTGTATAATTGTTTTGACAAATATTACTGTTGCATTTAAATTACAATCTACGTAGGTACTTACTTACATACTACGTACTTATATATTTTTTTAAAAATGTTGTGATTCATTAACTGATCGGTTATGATTACAAATATCGATATTGATACTAAAAACCACATATTTACATAAGCAATGTATCAAATGTTGAACAAATTTCGAAAGGAGACCAGACCCCAAAGACCCTTCCTCAGATACGGTCTTGGTTATACCTACGTATTATATAAAACACGGTCTTAGAAGATAAGATCGGACTACTCCTACCCCTCCGGCCCACTATACTGGATCCGCTTAATGAAGACAATTTAGTTCAAATTTTACTCGTAATTCACAAAGCGCTGCAGGTTATACTATCATAACTCATTTGGGGTTATGAGAGAATTTAAATAATAATAATAAATTCATGTTTATTTTGTCTTGAATAGATTAATAAAGAAAACAATAATAATTTTAAATGTTATCACGTTTTATCAAATATTTATTACTTAATATTTACATTTATGTACAAAGAATATTATTAAATTTTAATATTGTTCTTAAGAGTCAAGTTTTACAAAATTTGGCAATTTTCTTTTTGTGGCGGTTTTGAGGTTTTTTATTTTTATTTTTCTAGTATGAAAATTGTCTCATTCTCATTCTCACATAGTAAGTGACTGCAAATCAAATAATTTCTTGTCCGTGAGTTGAATAAGGACAATGTATTGGTTTATCGTTTATTATATCTGTAATGATATGCTCGAAAACATCGACAGACAAACAATTTTTTATAAAGCTTTGCTCAATGTTTTTTATAAAAATGTTAGGGTATTTCTAATAATTACTCATGTTTAGATGGGATATAACTTGGATAGACCAACAACAGTAATTGGTGGAGCTGTTAAAAATATATACCTACTTAAAAAATGGTTTAATCTAAGCCAACGATTCTCAAACTTATTTTCGTGTACCACACATGTGTATTATAAATCAGCCGCGTTCCACTTATAAAAATAGAATTATTCAAAATTTCAATACATTTGTTTCAAATAATAAGACGGTAAAATACTTTAATATAATTAATTTTCATTTATTAATAACAATTAATTAGTTTTTATATTAGATATGTTTTTCGCGTACCACTATAGTGATACGTATATTATAGTTTGAGAACGGTTGATTTAAGTTGTAACTTAGAGAGCATACTACATTTTCAAATGTATCAACCATATCGTTGGTCCTTTTTATCTCCCTAGGATAAAAATGTTTTTCACAAATAACCATCATTATTATTTAAATTAAGATTTAATGATCCTTTAATTTCAATTTATGTTTCTCTATTGGAATGGAAAAAAGGGAAAGTTTTTGGTGTTTATTACAATCAAATAAACAAATAATGTTTAGCATATCGTATACAAGAAAATAATTTCAAAAATATAAACTTTATACCAATTCACAAAAGAAACAATCATTTATTAGTTAGGTACCGTATGTAAATAAATAAATATGTTACCAATACCATAGATTATACGTTTTTGTAATTTAGCAGCGATCGGATTTTAAACGTACATAACCTAAGAAATTATAACCCGCAGGGTTAATACTCAGAGTGAGTTAAATTTGAACTAACCGTACACATTAAGCGAACAACTGATAAGAATTAGTAATAATATAAACCGATCAAGAATGCAAAGACTTAAACAAATTGTATTAAAATCAAACTACATCGTTCATTATATTATTACAGTTGAATAAAGAAAATAAGTTTTTATTGATTGATGGATATACCTACTTGTTTAACTTTGAATGACGAACGTACTTTTTATGTTTTATTTTCGTTATACTGAAAACATTTTTTTTTTTTTTTTTTGCTGCAGTCTTGAACTCAATGATCGATATATTTATGATTAGTAAACCACCTACAAATTACTTTAAGAAATTAATTTTTTTTTTTATATATTTAAAGTAATTATAGGTACCCACATAGATACAACGTAAAAACAAGTCAGACGATCCCACCACTTATGGTTATCATATATTCTATACGTGTACAAAAAAAGTACGTAAAATTTTTAAATAATTGTATGAGAATAATTTATGCATAAATGTCTTTTTTAATTATATTTAAAATGCACCGGTGATATGGAAACGAGGAAAATATGATTTAGTCTGGATACATCGTAAAAACAATTGACAAAATTGGATGTCGATCCACTTATCATAATGTGGGATATGTACTATCTAAGTACTTACGAATACATAAAAAAATCAGTATAATATTATACTTGTTTTAGTTTCAAAATTTACGTTTAAGAAAAATTTCTAATTTTATTTACTTTATATGGCTTTCATGAAATTGTATCTGCTCGTATATTCATATAATTAATATATAGGAAAATCATCACGTAGTTCTGTTACGTTCTGCCTAATTAAATGAGTTTACAGTCCATAAAATTAATTGGGTAGTCATGTTAAAACATAATATTATAATTTATACATTAAATCGTTGTTTAATAAAATATTTCAATAAAAAGGGAATAACCGAAATTCTGAATTGCTTCTTATTTGGAAGTATATCTAATTCAATTATAATTTTAAGCATCTCTTCTACTATCCAAATTTGTTTCTAGAAGTATATGTAGGTATATATATATAAGAATTAAACATAATATATCGGTAAAACTACACATGTATGAATATCCAAGGCTGGGCTAATTAAATATAAGTTATTTTATTTATTATTAATGCGTATTATTTTTCAAAATTAACTTTTAACTTGATAAATCACTTTTTTGGAAATCTTAAAATGTTAACTGTTTACAAAACTATCCAAATTATGTTAAATTTTGTCAAAAGAAGAATTCAAATTTTCTAGATGAGATTTTTACTATTAAGTATAGGAAATTTTACTAATTTTACTGTTTAGATAAGTATATAGGTATTATCCTTTATACTTGTGTATAAATGGGATTACCCATATTATGAAAACTATATAGTAATAATATGATTCGTGGCTCTCATTATCTTCGCATTATTATTGTAATATTTAGATGTTATATAATATTGTTATTTTGGGAAATTTTTAGTCGTGATAAGCCAAAATTAAAACAAGTACACGAAGATATGATGTAATTTTTATAAAAAATTTTTATTTTATTGGCTCATGCGACACAGACGAGTTTAGTTTTTGTATTGAAACTGTCGATATTTTCGTGTTCAGCTACATTTTTAGTTAATTGTGTTTATCAAATATTTTAAATATATTGAATTATATAACTATATAATACTACTATCTGTTTCATATTAATATTAGTGAGAATATAAAAATTTCAGTATTGTAGCAACTAGCAAATGAGAGGTAATTTATAATTATTTTATTGTTAATTACAAATTTTAACTTATAACTACTCGTAAGTTAAGTTACTATTTTTTTCAAAATTAAATTTTAACTTATAAAGTTGATAAAAAAAAATATATAAATACATATTAACTTAAATTAACTTAATTTTTATAAACTAACATAACTTAATGAGTTAAAAAAATTCGTGAACTTACCCAGCCTTGGGAATATGTACCTATAATTTTCATTTGTTCACGTAAAGTTTACCAATGATTTTTTATTGAAATCATATCATACTTGATGAAATATATAAACTATATTAATATGGTCATAATATGAGTGGTATATAAATAACAATAGATATGTTTTGATATTATGTGATATGTATTTTATTAGTAAGGAAATTTTCGTGAATTGTATGTAATTTTTTTAAAAATACCATTTTTTTAGTTACTAATGTAATATGTATTATAAGTAATCATTGTCTTAAAATTTCATCATCTCTATGAGGATGCCATCAGAATATCTACCAATATAAATATAGAATTTGAATTTCAATTGAGTTTTAGTTATATTTAGAGTTAAAACATCTATTATTATTTAATATAAATTAAAAAAATAAATTATATTAAAAGTACCTACCAATAGTTTAAAAAAATTAAAAAATTAAAAACTAAATAATATGTAACAAAAATATTCACGTTAAAAAAACTTAAACACATTTTTATAACTTTTAAATGAACACGAAAATATATGGACAGTGTCCGTGTAAAAAGGAATAAGTACAAAAACACTACTTTCGGGAAACTAAAAAACTGTAAAAAACATCCAAAAGTTAAAATTGTTTATCAATATTTTTACTAATAAACGTACAATGTTTGTTATTTTTTCATGCCAATCGATGTGAATTATTAAATTCTACAATAATTTTAAAAAATGGATTTATTCCATTTTAAACGGGCACCGTCCATATAATATTGTGTATTCGACCGCGTTACCCCATTTTGTTTTTCGTGTTAATTATTATTATAATATTTATGTTATACTATGATTGAAAGTATATTTATTCGTAGTGATTTGGGAGTAGATTGATGGCATTACGTTCAATCGTCCGAAGAAATGTCAATGCTGTGGAGAAAATTTGCCCGATTTCATGGATTTGATTCTAACGCATTATGAAAATACTCAATATTGTTGTAAAATGGTCAGTGGTATTATATTCTTCTTTTAGTTTATTTTTGTAGTTAGTTAGTATAAATTAGGGGTAGGCTGTGTACTAAATACGTATGTTTGGTTATTCAGGGTTAACTGAAATAGTGGACCGAGTTTAGGGAGCCCACGTAAGTGGTCCTATTAGAACATAAAATTGGTACCAATCACTCCTTTATAATTTAATAGTAATTTGAAGTTGATTTATAGTTCGTGAAAGTTTCCTTAGCTACCTTCACAAGCTTTTAAAGTTCTGAAGTTTGCAACCCATGTCGTCCGGTAACTTATAGATTAGTACCAACTATTCAATTATAATTTGCAAATATAAAATAATATAATGTATTTATAGTTTGTAAAGTTATTTGGTGGAGAGTATAGCAGTTTTTACTTTTTTGTACTCTATAGGTTTTCCAATAGTTATTTTGACGGATATAAAATTTTCCTCTTAGTTAAATGTATACAAGTACAATGCATTTTTCAAGGAATTTTCACTGAGCGACAATCAAACATGTATCAAAATATACCACACAATAGGGTGACCATAAGTCCCGTTTTTCATGGAATTGCAATTGTGCATTGTCCCGTTTTGAGGATTTGAGTCCGATTGTCCCGACAAACTTTAAATGGGACAGTTTTTGTCACTACATGTTTTGGATGTAGGGTTCCGTTTTTATCACAATTTTTGTTATCTATAGGTACCATTCGTCTAAAAAAATTTGATAGAAAATTTACGAATTATCTTCTTTTTTTTATCATTTTCAAAATATAATATATTTAGGTCCGAATTTCGTATATTAATTTTAAAAAAACGTTCAATTAATGAATGATTTTTTTAAGTTTTTCGATCTTTGTATGTTTATGTTTTTGTATGTAAACATTTTTATCTGTATCATTATAAACATACAAAGATCAAAAAACTTAAAAGATACAGATAAAAATGTTTACATACCAACCACTTTATCCCACAAAAGTCAACTATATTTTAATTTCAGAAAATATTTTCTATATCGCCATTCACTCTCTTACAGATATAATTATGTCCTTAGAATTGTGTACATTTAATAAAATTGTAAATTGAAGTAGATATTCTAATATGTACTTGATTAATCATCAACAAGTACATTATTAAAAAATGCCTAAAAATGTTAAAATGTTAAAATTTGTATTGGTCTATATTGAACTGTGGCACTGTTATTTGAAATACGTATTTGGCCAATGTTCATTTAAGATTAAAACGTGTATAAAATAGATTCCTCTCTTATGCCACATATATCATTAAAATAGATTATACATGCCATGATTACTCACTCATTCGATCCAAATTAAACATAGATTTGCTTTCATCAAAGTTCATCCCCGTTCGGCTGCCGACCTCTAGTACTATTTTATTTATTCTTAATGACTCCTTAGATGTACCTGATATTTTATTTTAACATTAGGCTCCGTAGTGTTCCATCTTATTATTCTAGAAACCATACTATTTTCTTTATTTCTTCTCATTATACTTCTCGCCATAGCAATCCTTTACACCGAATGCTTCGTTCCATAAGTAATAATGAACCTTCATATTTTCTGTCTTGAATATTTTGAGTCGTAAGTTAATTTTATATGTATATTAATTGTATACAAGATGTTTCTATTTATATTTATATTTCTTATTATAATACTGAAATAATTCGTATTGTGTATATCTACTTACAAAATTGCCGATTGGTGTTAATAAAATTAATTTTGTACATCAGGTTAAGGAAGATAATGGTGTGGCTGACGATGATGAGAAAACGACAACTCGTAATGGAGACAAATGTATTTACCGATTTCACCGATTTTTTTCTTCATGCCATGGCAATAATCAATAGGTAGTATTGTCAAATGGTTTAATGGTTAGTCGAAGTTTCTTCAGTATATTGATTGTTAAATTTAACAGTAGTTAGTTAGTTAGTTAGTTAGTGTACGACTCTATAGTATACAGGGAGTTCAAATTTGATAACAACACTAAATATTTTGGACGGATGACCTTAAATCTGATCCTGGTTCACTTAATAATTATTGAATAGAGGATATAAGAATATATGTAACTTTAAATTTTTATAATTCATTTTTTCTACACATGCGTAGTAAACAACATTTTTTAAGATTGGATGCATCCCTATTTTTGAAAAATGTTTCTTGAATATTTCTGATAACTTCCTCCAGAGCAATATTAAAAAATATAAAAGGTGATAGGGCATTTCTTTGTTCTTCCTTTTTTTTTTTTTTCATATTTTGTCTTGTTGCCCAATTTTCTTAATTAGTTCTTATATATCATTTTCGATCTGTTCTCCTCCTTTTTATTGTAGTTCGGCTCCTATCATATCCCCACTTGGGTCTTTATTATGCTTTAGCGTTTTTTTGCTTCTTTAGTTTCTTCTTTCCTTGGTTTGCATTGGTATTGTTCTTTCGTTGAAATTACAACATTATCTTGTTCTTGATCCTTTATTTCTGGTTGAATCAACATTTCTTGGAATACTCTTTTGCAATGAACTGTTCTTCAGTTATTAATTTGTTATTATTATTTTTCATTATTTTTGACTTTGGCTTATATGGTTTTCTTATTTCGTTAGCTTTCCTGAAAAACATTCTCGAGTCTTTATAAGCTTTCTTCATTATTTTTATCTGTTGTTTTTCTCACATTATTTTTCTTTTCTAATTACGTTTTTCATCTCTCATTGTTTCTGGGCTAGTCTTCTTTTAATTTCTTCATTTTTTTCCCCAACAACTAAGGATTCTACTTTATATTTTTCTTATACTGCTTTCTTGCAGTTTTCGTTGAACCAATGTTTGGTTTTTTTATTGCTTACCATGCCAATTTTTCTCCTGTTACCTCTTTTAATATTTTTTCTAATTCTGTCCAGTGTTCTTGATATTCTAGGTTTATGTTGTTATTTACCTTGTCTTTCAATTCTTTTCTGTATTATTTTTCTGTAGTCTATAATCTATCTGAATATTGTGTCAAAATTAGGGATTCCCACTTTAGAAAAGTTTTATTTTACTACACATATAATATATTATCCTGTATTCAATTAAAAATCACACATAAAATTCAATATTTCGCTGTAAATTATTTGTGTTACCATTACATATTCTCTATATGCTTTGTACATTATCTTATGTATTCAAAACTATATTTATTTTAATAGTTATGCCATTAAAAGTCAATCAAAGTGTATTCATAGATCATAATACTCATTTTGGTATAACAAGTAATTACATTTTATCAATAAAAACATTTTCGAGCTAAAATCCATACTTTTACACACGAAAACTTGAATAAACACTAAAATTATAAATTTATATCAGAAAAGTGTACGTTGCAACTCAACTATGTACGAGTTCTTCGATGATAACACTTTCAACGAGATAGCACTAAGAACGACGTTTTCTATACATTTGCAAGGTTTCTTTTAGTAAGTTAATAATATAACTGTCAAATTCAAGCCGAGCACGTGTGCTCAAATTTTCTCAAATGTCTCAAAGAGGACGTCGCACCCGAATTTGTTGTCTCCGTCCATCTAATAGGCAATATAGCAAAATCACACTACGAAAAACAATAAATGTGGTGTTAAAACACCTATTACTAATTTTAAAACGGAGAATATTTTCTAGAAAATGACATGTTTTTTGTAAAATATTGTTTATTAAAGAAGTTACAGTGTTTTAAAAAAAAAGGAAAGCTTAAAACGCTGTAACTTCTTTGGTACACAATATTTTACAAAAAAGGACATGTCATTTTCTCGAAAATATTCTCCTTTTCAAAATTGTTAACAGGTGTTTTAACATTAATTTTAACTTAGACACCATTGTTTCGTGTAGTATAATTTTGCTATATTTTGTCCATTAGATAGACGGAGACAGTGAATGCGGGTGCGACGTCTTCTTAACGATACAATTTCAGTTTATTTCACTGACTGTGTCTATAACTTTATGTCTTCCTCTCACGGATATATAGATGGTTTTGACAACTTATATTACAATTACATGTGTCAATGTGTGTCGTTAATGATTACCGAGTTCTCGGCAGCTCTCGCTTTTTGCTCTCTAACAAACCGACTACATTTTTTATATATCATCTGATCATCATATACCAACAATAGAATGATAATAATAATAATAATAATAATAATATTATTCTATGGTGAATATATTTTATACTGTATCATTATCGGTACACGACGGGATCTCGAGTTGCCAAACCTATCTCTATAGACCGTGCTCTCACTCAACGTATTTACATAGATAGGCATACGATGGAATTTTACCGCATTGGTGAGCGAAATAATAGGGAAATAGAAAATAATAATATATTTCACTGCAGGTATTGTGCTAAATTTTAGCTTCAGCTCTCATTTGAATGTACAAAAATAAGTTTCTGGCTGCCGTTGCCGTTCTAGTGTAAGCACATCTTTATTCAGCAGACTTGTAAAGAAATTTTCATTTTGTATTCGGAATACTTATTCGAATTAATGGATAATAAAGTATTAAGAATAAAAATATATATTTGAAATAGGTAGGTATGTATTTTTTTATATTTAAAACATATTCCAGTGATTTTTAATTCATTAATAGAGTTCTCAATAAATAAAGTACTCCGTATATATATCTATGACTTTTACATTGTTTAGATTGGCATAATAAATGACAATTTATAAACACATCTCTTTATATTGTAATAATACATTTTTTTCAAAACTTAATACGTACCTACATAAATTATTACAATCGATTATATCGTATATCATGTAATTAATGATATAATTCATTATATTTAAATATGGTTCATTTTCTAATTATAAAAATATATTTTTTTTAAATTATTTGAAATTAAACGTCAAATTACTGTATTGGTACATATTATGTACTTTTTATTTTATATTATTATTTATTGATGTTTGTTGTACATGAAAATTCGTAATTCACTTTATGCTGATTTATATAATAATTAAAATAATAGATTACACTAATAGTAGGTATAAAGGCGATGCGAGATTTTGCGAGGTCCTGGACAAATTAGTTCTTTTTTCTCATCAACTATGTTGTAAATCTGAGTTAATACCACTAGGTATAAATGATTTTTTAGCAAATTATAATTACGTTTCTAATTGCATATCATTCCATTTTATGATTATTTTTTTTTTAGCGACGCTTCTCAATAGTGCAAACCCCTGTAAAAATGTCTAGCCTGCCTTACCCTTCCGTCTCTCACTAATGGTAAACTTTACCGTCTGTATAATATTATTATAACTTGTAGCCAACTACCATTATGTTTAGTTAATTAATTTTTAAATAATTCTTACCTATATAAATTCAAAATATTTAAGTATAATAAATTATTACTTGTGTTAACCGAAAAAATTATTTTTTAAGCCAATAAAAATACACAGGTACCTAAATGTATTCAGAATACGTATACTAATATTTTGTTTGAAAAATATTCAAAATAATATTTGAACTCAAAAACCGTATTTAAATACTTATATTCAAATACTTTACAAGTATGTCATTCATTATAATTAAGAAAATGCACATAATAATAGTAAACTAAATGGCTTTTGATTGGTGAGGATTTAATATCGTTTAATTGAATATTAATAATACGTTGGAAATATCGTAGCAACTTGTAATATCCTTCCCTTATGATATTAATTTCATCACATAGAGTATCCCGTTTATTGTAACTGTATTATTCTAATATTATACATACGATTAGATTTTTTAACTCTATACGCATGTTATCCGTAAAAATATGAATGGCATTTTTTGTATAAATTACGGAGTTTAAATTAATTCGTAGAGACATTCAATAACCCTCGTCAAATCTATGATATCCAATACATTCATATCATTCATGATGCGTTAAATAAGTATATAGAAAGAAGGAGTAATTTTTAAAAAATAAATTTTTATACGAAATGAATAGAGTATAGCTGTGGATCACAACTTGTGAAATATAACTATATAATATAGTGTGCTTATCATTGAACGATAAGAATGGTTTTTTTTTTGTGTTTAAAGATTATACCTATATAGAACAATAATAAAAAAAGAAATAATGGCAATAAAATCGTTGATAATAAAAAAGAAATATTAAAAATACACATATAATTTCATTAAAAGAATATAGTATTAATGCAAATATGTATTTATGTACAAAGTCAATGATTTACTGTAGTATAAAAACTCGAACTTGACGTTCATTTTTAAATTATATCTTAGTTTAACTAATGAATAATCTTTTCCGTTTTATTTTTACAAACAAAACTAATCCATTTTTCGAACAGACTATTGAAAGTTTCTTTGCTGTATCTCATGCTTCCATGATATTTCAAATATATATAAACATTAGACATGCGTAATTAAGTACGTATATTTTTTAATTTTCCTGTAATTTATTTGATGAGTGAGAGGTATTTTGTGCGATTAGTGTGGATTGAAAAGTTTGTGAATCGTAACCAGTTGAAATAAAAAACATTTAATTGTCAGATAAATAAATATGTCTAAGAAAACGTTTATTCATTCATTAGGTATAAATACTTATATCTAAATAATTTAAAATAAATTTAATGTCTCTACTCAAATTAAAAAACTTGCGGGGTCCACAACCGCCCTGTCCAATTTTTTTTAAATTAAATTTAAAATATATTTACAAAATTAAATTTTAAGTTAAAATGTAAGTATATAATATATTTATATTTGTATTAGGTATCTATTTTTATTTCTGTCTTCAGTAAATTTAATTGAAATTTCACCCTTTATAGCCATATAATGTAATTTATACACTAATCCCTAAATTAACTCATCAGGGAAAACATTTATTCATTATTTTGGTATAAGTAATTATACCTAAATAATTTCAAATACATTTAATGTCTCTACCCAAATTAAAAAACCTGCGGGGTCTACAACCTTCCTGTCCAATTTTTTTAAATTTAAATTTAGAACTTACATTTACAAAGTTAAATTTTAATCCAAATTGTAGGTATATAATACATAATACGTGTATTAGGTACCTATTTTTATTTCATTCTCCAGTAAATTTAATTGAAATTTCCCACTCTATGGCCAATATTATAAAGTAATTCTTACACTAATCACAAATGACCTCTGTAAGGAAACATTTATTCATTATATCAACAGCACATATGACTACTATGGCATAGATATCTATACTATATATTTTATAGATATCTGTGGTTCTATGGTCGTTATGTTATTTATGTAAATAATAATAATATTAAAAAAAATGAATAAGGTAACACGTGTGGGTATGGGCATTGTGTTTATCTAAAAAAAAGGCCAAAATAAAAAATTTTTGATTTTCAAAGACATAGAAACTTTTTGCTTTGTATATCTCATTCATTATTAGTTGGATTTAAATAATTTCTAGCTTACAACATGCAACATTTAAAACTTAATATGAATGTACAAAAAAGTCAAAATCGAAAAAAAATTACTTAGATCTTTTTTACTCTAGGGCCGCGATTCTGTTACGATTAATTGTATTTATTGTTAGATTTCTACGTTTATATAGGTATTCATTTAAATATATCTACAATATATATAATCAATAAATTTATGTATTTGTGTATTTATGAATTTGTATATTGTGTCGGTGCCAAATTAAATAAATAGCTTATAGTCCACAAGATACAAACAAATACAATTCTATAATGAATTAAAAATAGTAATTTTACGTATTATAGGTATACTGAGATACCATTATATGATAACGTATCCTATGGTTCGATAGTTTTATCTACTATAAACAGCTAGTGTATTATTTTTATATTCTTGCGAATAGGTCCACAAAAAATAAAATAAGTACTGGTTAATTGTGGACAATTTGCAAACAGAATAATTATGGAACATAAAATCAAATGTCTAATGTCAAAATAAAATACATTTTTTCGACTCGATGTATTGTATTATAGCTGATATATTATACTCGTAAATTATTATAAAAGTATTGCTGTAGTATGTTATATTTTATCTGATGACGTATATAGAGTGGGGCCGGTAACCTTTGTATACCTATTTTTGTTCTGGAAGAATTTGTTAGACATTCACGACACTCTCGACTTTCAATTAAAAATGTTGTAAGAAAAAAATATGTTGTCGATTTTACTAGTGAACGACGTTATTTTAAAAACAACCTACTTATTGTATAGTTGAAAAGTACAAAAAACTAAATTTTCAACGAGATTCGATGTTTTTCCCAAGAGCACGGCCAACAATTTAGATTATTCAAAAACTCCGTTTCTAGTGCGGATATTAATGATGTCAAAACTATTACTATAACTTACAAACAGAAGTCACATATAACTTCAAAGCAACGTCTTTCTCAAAAATACTATTCGCCAAGTTTCTAGTTTATCTCGATTTTATGTGGCAATCTATTATCGCCCGTGCACCCGAGTTTGAGGAAATTAAACAATGTTTGCCCGATAAAGCTGCAAACGGACAGTTTTATCCTCGAGAAGGTATGTATTTATACAAGAAGTAAATAATAATGATAGTGAATATTTAAACGCCTCTGACAATCAAACATTCGAAAGCTGATATAAATAAATCATTTAGGTATATACTCGTACTTATAGTGATGTATTCAATAACAAAAATCATATTGATTTACTGTATTTAACTTTGTCTATAATTTATAAATACCTACTACGCGATAACCATAAAAAAGTCATGTTACATTTTTGGATTTTGAATTGAAATAAATGATAATTGTTGTTATCAATATTTATTTTAATATGAGTATTGAGGAGTACCTACCAATATATTATTATTTTAGATAAAGATAACTGACTTTTAGCATATAGAACCTATGTTATTATTACAAATAAGGAAATTATACTTCGGAATTCGAATTAAAAGTTCTAACATATATATTTTAATAGCTTTTTATTTACGACATTTTAAACGTTGTAGATAAATCTTGATTTGATTTAATGAACTCAACTATTTAGGTAAGTGTGTTGACATTATGACATTTTGCATTTCAATTATAATAAGATAATATAATTTTGTTTTAAATTGGGTACTACTAGTATAATCTAACTAGTTTGAATCACGATTTAAAATAATAAAGTTAAATCATAGTCTGTATATTATGCACATTCACCACAACAGACAAAACAGTGTCAACAAAACCGCAATCGCAGTTTCGCTAAATTATAGTGGGAAATTTTATTTCTAAAATATACTGCAATTTTATTACCGGGAAAAGTATAGTAAACAGTATGAATAATATAAATGTTTATATCATGGTTGAAATATACTAGGTTATTACAAATAGCCTTTGTTGTTATCACAAAAATAAAATGGCAGCGTAAGGGTAAAGTTTCTTATCATTACCACAGAATGGTTATCAATTATATATAAAATAAATTTAAATAAATATAATATACAGTTTCAATGAATAAAATATTCGATTTATTCGTTAAATATATAAATAATAAAGTTATTTTACAATAATTTTTAGTAATTTATACTTTTTACATATATTACTTTATATTTACCCTATGTGCATCGATGCGATATTAACATCTATGCGATTGCAATTTAAAATCTGAAATGTGACATCGCATAAATACATCTATGCGACATTGAATAGATGTTTAAAAAAATAGTTATTATAGTATTATCCTTGCGACGATACAAAAATATATCCATGCGACATCGATTTGTAATAATACATAGACATAATATATGTATTTATAACATCTACGCGATTGTATTTTAAAATCTTAAATGTTACGTCCCATAATATCCTCTATGTGACATTCAATAGATATTATAAAACTATTTATTGTATATACATATTATTTTAGTTATTAGCTACGTACTATCTCTGTGATGATACAAAATGATTTCTATGTTACTTCATACTTGGATACCTACTATACCACAGATAGGTACATTATAACAATAGTTTTCGTTTTCGCTCTTTAAGTTAACTTCGAAAATGTTGTTAATTTTTTTTGTGCCCTAATTGTTTTTTTACCTAGTTATTGTTTAATTAGCTACCTATAGTATAGTATAGTAAATTCATAACCAAAATTAATTGATTTTAACTGTTTAAAAAACAAATGTTTAAATATACCAACAAATACTAAATGTGTAGCTATAGCTTTACTTCATGAGTTTTAATAATTTGTATATAACAATAAATATTACGATTAAGTATTTATAATGTAATGTTAATATAATAGTAGGTGCCTACTGCACTTTGAAAGGCATAGGTAATCAATATAATGCAATTTTTGTGTTATGAAAAATCAAAATTATTATATCTAGGCATATTTTTTAGTTTGTAATTTCATTATTCAAAATATTTTAGAATACAAGTGATAAATTAAATACATAAATAAAAGTGAATTTAATATATATTGTAAATAAAAGTTTCAGTTTGATTATATGATATATATGTACTTATATAGGTATTGATTCAAATTTAAAAATTTAAAAATGTTTGACAACAAAGCAATTATATTATTCAGGTGTCAAATGAAAAGTTATATTTTAGCTCTTTTTTTATTCAGTTTGTTTTTCTCACAGAACGTATAAATAACGTATGCGGCTTCAGTATTATCCACCGACACTTCTATATTTTTTTTGAAAAGTAACGAAAAGACACAATATGGTAGTCGTCCACAACGGATGATGACCACAAGCCACAGCAGTACTAACTATTATATATAACAAAATACAAATAATAATACAAATTATATTATAAAAGTATTATTATTATTATTTATTATTATATAAATGTTTTATATTTAATAGAACTCACATTGATCAATTTATGCATTAACGTAAATTATACGAACGGAAATATTAGTTTTACAACTTGAATATTGCTTACGAAAACATTTAAATGCTTTATATATTTCCTAGTTTTCTATCTGATGAGGTAGCCCAGTCGGGAACGCGTAGGTGCTCTAAATGTTAGGTTTAGTAGGTGGGGGTGGTTAGGTAGTTCGAAACCGGAAAAAGCTGCAAAAATTTGTGAGGTGCGTAGGTAATTCTGCGGGCAAGACACAACTATAGATGGCGGCCGCGCCTCCCCCGACGTTTTTTTTATATTTTATATAATATAAAATATAAATATAATTTTTTATTTTTTATATGTATAATCTTTCATTTTGTACACTCTATGCGATCTCTTTGAGCCAAAACTATAAAAATCTATACGACTGCCTATGGAAGTTACAACGTGATGAGCCATAGAACACTGATATGCCATGTCACATACAGTATAACGTCACAGGTTAGGGATATTAACGGTGCCTGTAACATCTCAGAGATGTACATAGAACACTGATTTGCGATGTCACATACAGTATAACGTCACAGGTTAGGGATATTAACGGTGCCTGTAACATCTCAGAGATGTACATAGAACACTGATTTGCGATGTCACATACAGTATAACTTCACAGGTTAGGGATATTAACGGTGCCTGTAACATCTCAGAGATGTACATAGGCACTAAATTATAACTTCACATGTCACAACATAAGAACTATGGTGATATCTCTGAGATTAATAATTGCACACAGGGTATCAGCTATAATCAAAACATCGCCCCTATTACGCTGCTATTTTAATTTCCTCAAGTGATAAAACTGTAGAGTAGGGGTACAACTGCAATAACCTAGTATATTTCAACCAGGGTTTATATAATTTATTCTTTAAGCACTATTTATTATTATCAATAACCTAACATACCATATAATCTAATCTCCAGTGTTTAGGGATCAAACTAGTTAGAATGATAAAAGTCAAGTTAAATGTTACTTTTATCGATCATTTTTAACTTAATTAGTTATTTTATTTTTAATATACCTACCGAGTAAGTTAATCCGCCGTGAAAATATTTTCATGTAATAATATTGATTGTATACAATTTTTCTAGTTTTTTTGAAAAGATTTAAAGTTAGACTTGGTTGAATTTTTTTATTTAAAAGGGCGAATTTTAGTAAGTCCGGATTCGTGATTATCTACGTAAATTCTCAAAGTATATTGAGAACACCAATTGCTCATCTTCAACAATTTTAATTTACCTCCTGTAGTTATAGTGTCATACGGAACTATGCCACACGTGATATATAGAAGTTAAAATATTGGTTAATTTCCTTATACTGCTTACAAATGAATACTTACTGCTTAAGATGATCGTACTTTTAGTATCGAAATACAAATTTTTAAGCAAAGATGTTTTAATTCAACAATTAATTTGAAAAGTCATTGTTATTTATTTATTTTGGTAAGTATTTTTGATTTTTGTAGTTAATGATTCTGCAAATTTGTACATATATATACGGTATCCTGTTTACAGTATTCTTTTTTTTATGAACATTTTTTACTTAGTGTTTTATTCGATCAGCTTTTGATCTAACTAACTATATTTCTATATTTATTAAAATAATAAGTAACTAATAATTTTTAGTTAAAATTTATATTCTAAATTTTAGTAGATAGATAGTTTTACTAATTTGTTCAAGCATGTTTAATTTATCCTAATCTAACATGTCTATTATTATACTTTACAATATTAATTTTAAAGAAAATGAATAAATATTATATTTTACACCTTTTTTTTGTATTGCAATTTGAAATAAAATTTTTTATACGTTATATGATTTATGTTGAAATATTATTATATAACAAATAAATAGGGCGGTTCCTTTTTTAAAGTACAAATTTCGAGTGTAATCTCATGTTAGCGATTATAATCGAAAATCTATTTTGCATTTTGTTAATTCGGAATTTGTAATGGTACTTACAGTAGCTATTTCATTATTTCATTATTAAAGGTCAATAAATCTCGTGATGTATTTTGTTTTGCAATACATTTAAAACTAAATGAAATAGCTACTGTAAGTACCCTTACAAATACCAAATTACCAAAACGCAAAATAAGTTTTCGATTACATTCACTAACATTAGGTTATTCTCGAAGTTTGTACGTCAAAAAAATAAATACTCTGTATAACCTACGATTGGATCCTGTGTCCAGTACCGCAACTACGAAAGATTGGACTCGGGTGAGGCGTTAATATTTGGCCTCTTCTAAGAGTTAGTATTATTGGAGTTTTCGGATTGATCGCAATAACTATGTAATTAGCATTTTAGCTATCAGTTAAGTCAGCGAAAAAGAGGTTATCAATTTTATCAAATAATTAGTATAAATTAAGTATTTACCTTAAAAATCTTAAAATATAACGTTTTTAACAATTTATTTTTAATATTAATTAGTAATTGGTAATTACAATAAATTAATTTGTTAAAAGTTAAACATAAAACTAACTTGAAAAGAAAAATAATATAAAAGAAAATATAACCTAATATATTAAAAAGTATTAAAGTTTCTATAGATTTAAGATCTAAAAACATTTTTTTATTACATAGACTTTCGGCCAAAAATATGTTATTGAAATAAATGATTCATATTAACTTTAATATTAAACACATCCATCATGGGTATCCAATTAAAATGCCTCCGTTTTTTTTTCTGAATGGCTTTCTTTAAAAAAAAAAACAGAAGTATTATAACACAATCAAGGAAAAAAAAAGGCTTTTAGAATTATTTTCTACTTGGGCCTTTAACATTCCTGACCGACACTGCAAAAGTTTATACTGCTTATTTTAATGTTAATTTAACTATTCTGTGTTTATTTTTATCACATTTATGCGCGATGAAATTATGTTATAGTACTACAAAAATTCAATGTTAAAATTTCGTTTACTATATAATATTAAATGTACAAAAAAAATCAAAGAAATCATATTCTCAACAATTTATTTTTTGTAGTTACCTATATTATATTTACCACTAGGAAGGAAACTTTATATTGGTAGATATACTTAATAATACTATCGTTATGTAAAAGTTCTCCATATTTATCGAGCAAAAATATAAACATTTTATATTAATTTTAATATGAAAGAAATAAAATGGTTTTTTTATATTTTTATTATTTTTATATTTCGCCACTTGTATGGGGTTCATTTATTATCGTCAACAATATGCATTATTTGATTTAAAAAATACACGTGTTTAGGTCTTATAAAAAAAAAATTGAAACATTTAAGGAAGTAACTAATATATTATTATTACAGTTAAATACAATTATAAATGACTACGTTGATGTATTATCCTGAAAATATTTTTTCCGGATGCAAGTGTATTTTTTTTAAAAATTATTTATATTTTACCATATGGCCTGGCACAGTTAAATTAAATGTTGTGTAAATAATTATTGTTCAAACATTTAGCATTATTTTATTTATTTATCTATGGTTTATTTATATTATAATTTTATAAGCATTTGAAAACAAAATTAGTGAAGTAAAATTTAAATTTAATAACAAAATATATTTTCGTAAATTCATATACCTACTTAACCTAATCTAACATAATCTAAAATGTACTTTTAACTAATGCTGAGTATTAGCGAGTTAATAAGTTAATTATTTTATATATTTATAGTATTACGAGTTAAGTTAATTTTAAAACTAGTATAGTTTTTATTTTTGGTTATATTGACTTTAAAATAATAAGTTACTTTTAATCAAAACTGAGTTAAGTTAATTTTATTGATACATTTGGATATTATTTATTTATTTTATTTAAAAAATCAAAACAATAATAATATATAATATAATACAATTACAAGTAACATAATTATATAGTGTATATTGTCAAAATAGTTATTTTTATGTACTAATTAAATATTTTTATGAATTTATTTGTTGTTAATTTTAATAATAATTATTATAAATACATTGCAGTATTTTTAATAATGTTATGTTAATGATTATTAAAAATTTAAAAATGCTTATAGTTAAAAAATAACAGTATTATAAAAAAAATAATACATGTCTATTTAATTAGGTATACTTGTATATCTCAAATATTATATTGACTCATACAAAAAAAAAAAAAAAAAAAAAATTAACTTAACTTAAGGTTAATAAGTTATTTTTTTAACTTAAAAAAAACAACTTTGATTTTATAAAATTATTTTCTATTAACTTAACTAAATTTCAAAAAATCATTAACTTGCCCAGCATTACTTTTAAAATTGAATGTACATGATACTGACATATTTATTATATGCGATGTTAATAATTGTCAGAAATGGTGTCCAAACTTTAGAGTACATTTACCAAGAATATACCATATAATAACGTGTTATATTTAATAATCAATGTATTTAAGCCTTAAGGTGTAATTTGAAAATAATATATATGTACTAGTTGAATAATTTATGATTTTTAAGTGAAATTTAATAACGAATGGACAGACTTGTGCAGTAAGTACGTTGTATAGTTTATGTTCAATATACAAGGTAGATAGTAACACAAAAACATGAAAAAAAAAACATGTATCGAAAAGTTTGCTAATATATTTTTCAACTAAAATTCATTATTTGAAATTAATTTGCGAAAGGCTAATAAGAAATTATAATATTCGGTATATTGAAATTGTATTAGTTTGAACTCGGATAGGATATAATCAATTTGATATGATTATGAATTGAGCTTTTTGCATATTTAGTGATGTAATATCATGCGCTGAATATCATCTATTCAAATGGTATGATTGATTTTTATGGTAATAATTATAGTAATAATTTTATGAATAATTTAATAAACTGAATTTGAGTATTTTATACCAATAAATAGCAATATACTATCTGTGTACTATATAATCCTTATATGAACTTCAAAACATACAAGACAGTGGCGTATTTGGCTGTAGTTTTATTTGGTCGTAGATATACAAATGACGAAAAATCTACACAAGTTCCGTCGTTCCAAGTTTTAGATAGAAATCAAATTTAAAACGTCTCTCAATTAAATATTACGGCTTGAACCATTTTTTTTTTCTTGTTTCATTATTTTATTGCAATAACTTTTTGTGACCTATAAAATTGTACCAATAATTGCCATTTAACAGGACGCCACACATTTGATTCTTAAGGGGTTCTTTATTAGTGTCAGTACCATTTATTATTGTTTTGTAATCACGATATTTATTAACAAAACCGTTTTATATGAAAAATGTTTACAGGGACTATAGTTGTAATTAAGAAACAAAATTTGTACGCAATATAGTAGACAAAATTATGTATGTTCTACCGTAATATTTTTTTTTTTTTTGATAACGCAAATATAATTGATGTAATACCATCTGTAAAAATCCTTAAAAATGAGTTTTACAAAGTTAATAAATTTTTGAATCATTTTTATTAAAAAAATAAATAATTTATAAAAAAACAGGTAAATTTTTCTACCACATTGTGTAAATATTTGGTTTCTTAATTACGACTATAGCCCAAGAAAACATTTTTCTCGCCAAATAGTTTTTTTTGCCTTGATTTTAAAACATTTTAAGTGAAAAAAAGATCATAAGATGTATAGTGTATATTATCTACTTTTATATATTTAACATAAATACGTATAAATGTATAAATATAATTTATTGATTTTAATATCTAATATTTGTTTTTGTCTTTAACAAATATATATAATATAATATATTTATAAGTTTCCACTATATTTTTTTTAAATAATAATACGTCAATACGTTTTAGAGTAAGGTCACGGTCGTACCTATTCAGAATACAATTTCCGTATAGGATTTCACTATATTTCAATATTTGAGGGTTCTGGATATCAATATTTTTTATTTTCTACATAAAGAACACGCATTACATATTTCAAATTATACGCATTGTATTTTTAACATGATATTTAAGAAAAATATACGGATATAACCACGTTATATAAAAATAAAGTTGGGATTGTGTAATGATGCGTATTTCCTGTAAAAAATTACAAAACATCCCTGAAGACACGGTAGGTCGCAGAAATATGATAAACCTCTAGAATGTAATATTTTCTTTCGAGGAATCGTGTCTCAGCTTTCTCTCTTACTCACTCTCTCTCTCTCTCTTTTGAATTTACCAAACATATCGAGTGGTTTTTTTTCGTTCCGACAATTTCGTAAATAATTTTCCCGGATTTCAGACCGTTTTATAGGCACGAATCGCGTGCTTTTAGACATTATTCATTTAATCAGATTAGGTATTTTAGACGTTATCATCGGTAGACTTTTCACTTGAATCATTGAGTGTACTATGACAGAGGCATAAAATAAAATATATTAAAATCATTAATAATTATTACGAAGAATTACATTTATGTTGAATTAAATGAAAGAGTCCCTCCCATCAAAAAACATAAATAAAAATTATTCAATATGTAGATGAAATTTATCCTCAGAAACACTATCCGTTTGAAATTACCATTAGTGTTTCATGTTGACTTCTTGAATGAATTCATAAATTATTTTGAAAAATGTATTAATTTAAATAATTATTTAAAACGATCGGTTTTGGTGTGGAAAACTGCAGATGTCTGATTGTATCTGATAGAATACTGAGTTATTCAAGTTAACCATTATAATGATAGTATCACAGAATAAGTTAAATCATAGTGGACACTGCTGACTGGAAATTACACACCCAAAAATTAAGTGAGTGTGACATGTTAAAAATGTAGCTCGGTGTAAATTCGAAACGATTTTCAAAATTCCGTTACAAAGGTAGGTACTGATAGTCAGAATTTGCGTGATATAATGAAATGATGGTGTTGTTGAGTTGTTTACAACCAATAAAATTGTACAACACTTCTGACGAAGCGTCTCGATCGTAATGTAACATAAATATGAAAAACTGTTGCGTTTTTAACGTGAGGACATACATAAGTATTTCAAACTACCCGAGAGTGTCCATTCTAATTAAATGTATTCTGTGATAGTAATGTAGGATACTGCGTACACGTATGTTTATGGCGTGCTATCACCAATCATATATTATATTATAATGCGAGATAACATCATAATCGTGTCACAAAGGTAAAAAATGCATATATTGTGTATGTTTAACCAGCTAATTTATCTGCGGTAGTCGGTAAGCCTTAAATTAATTTCACGCTAAAACCCAAAATCGTTATACTAGGACGAATAACTTGCATATTGTATGAATAGTTTTTTAATCAAAATAGATGTAATCGGAACAGTGGAATATATACATGCAACAATTGAATACACGTAATCAATAGTTATCTAGACGTTTTTTTTTTTTTGTAACATTTCATTTCGCCAATTGCCAATCGCCTCGAAAGACAGTAATATTACAATAGACGAACGCGACAGAGATTATAGTCAATCCAACCAACCGTCAAATAGCCGACACCAACATAAACGTATTTTAGTTAGTGTACAGATTTTACTTTTATAGTTTTAGTAATAGTAGTATACTCACTCGTTTTCGACGATACGGTTTCATGCCGAAATCAGCAAATAACGGAAAAGTTTTAGAACCGCCAAATCGCACACGAGCGGGTTTTATCAACACGAGATTTTCCAATTACGAACGATTAATCGTGTAGGGAGTAGGGATGAGGACGCGATGAATAATATAAGAGGTGTTTGCCGGATCGAGTTTAATCAAACAGTGTTCGATAACGTAACGCGCAAAACGTATTGCCGAGGAAATGGTTTTTTTAAAAATGAAAAAAAAAAAAGAAAGAAGCTTTTACTTTATTCGTTGTGCTCGTGTTGGCTCCCGCGTGCACCAGCCTCCGTACCACGTGCGTATGGCCGGCGATCGCGGCGTGATGGAGAGCGGTTTGATGGTCCGTGTCGAACGCGTCCAGGCCCACGTCGTCGAGTGTGTCCAACAGGAAGTTGACGACGGACAGACGGTTGTTCCTGGCCGCACACATTAACAGCGTATATTGTTTCTGTGGACCAAAAACGAAAATCACAATGTATATTATTCATTCATTATAATATTGATTACTTATTATATCGAAACGGGCCGTCCTGATACTTCTCTTCAAAACAAAATAAATAAATAATAATAATAATGAACTTTTTTCCCATTTTACTTCCATAAAATGAATGAATAAGCAAAAAAAAAAAAAAGAAAAGGGCATTGACTTTTTCTACTATTTGCCCCGACCGAACTACTTAAATTTGCCAACTGAACTTAATTTTGCCGACCGCTTTCCCCGAAACGGGGAGTGAGACAGCCTCCACGCCCCCCTCTCCGACGGTCCGGGTCGTCACAAGCAAGAATTAAAGTACCTAAACAATCGTTGCTAGGTTAGGTTAGGGATCGGCACTTAACGCTCTTAAAAAGTTATAAATATTATGCGCGCATTTATGTGCTTAAAAAATTATAAATATGCTATAAAAATATGCACATATTTTTTAAAGTTTTTTCTTACGTAACTATATTCATATAAGTAAAATATTTTATACAATTATAAATAGTAAAGGCCAGCGTTAATATTGTTAGGTTGTTTTAATTAATTTTATGTACCACATATGACGAAAACGACCGAAATAACCATATAGAATAAGAATAGTCAATAGACCCATACCCGGCCATTAAAAACGAGCTCTTAAATATAAAACATCGTTTTTATTATATCAACTAGCTATTTGAAAAACACAATACAATATATAGATACAATAACTCTCAATTTAATGTAGGCATATATGCGTTTTAATTTATGCATTTTTTAATTTTGTTATCATTAATCATCAAATATGCTCTTACGACTAAAAAAATGACTGAATATGAAAAAATATGCACTATAAGTTTTTGATATTTTTTTCGTAGTGTCTTGAAACTAATTTCTAGTTTACTTAGCAATTAATCGAATAACCCCCTCCCCCCACAAAAAAAAAAAAACATGCAAATGCGACAACTTCTGATCCCTGATCATAACAAATACCCATGTCAATCGATCTAAAAATTGATTTTATGAACAACATTGAAAAGACGATATTGTTATGAGATAGGTGATATTATATAGGTGGACTTGTTTGTCGAATATAAATAGTAAATTACCTATTCTGAATTTTGTTGTTTTCGAAAATCATATTAAATTTATTTCATAAATGGTGTACGCCCATTGTTCGCGTCTATATGGTCCTCCAGGAATATCGCTTATAAGCTCTATCCCATGAAACATTTTGAAAATTTTAGTAGATGAGCTCCGTCCTCTTGCGTTCTCTTCAATTTAAGCACTGGTAATTATTATAACCTAATTTAGTTACCACATTTGGTATTGTTTTTGGGTATATATTATAATAATTGAAGATAATAATATGAACATTAGAGATTACGATCAAAATATTATGTGGAATCGAATTGTGGTTTATTATTTTTTTATTATTACAATAAACAAAAATATATTTACCTAGGTAAGTAGGTATGTACTTGCTATGTTCAAGCATATTAATTTTATTTAAAACACTTAACATTTCTGTTAAATTAACCTCTATAAATATTCAAATAATTTGTAAAATTACATTTCCGATATTCAACGGTAAAAAACATGTGTAGTAGTCAAATAATGAATAAGCAGTACAAATGAATATGAGTATTAGTAGAGACCATAGTTCACGTTAACTAAATTAAAAAACACATATCGATATACTATATGTTCCAAAAAAGATTAAAAAATTATGTATACGATATTAATAATTCATGTATAATATGGTATGTATAAATTATTGAAATATATTTTTATGCGTGAAAAATTTAAAGATGCGTTTAATATTGTTCATTTTCAGGATTTTCTTTAGGAAATATAATATTATACGGAAATTCATTTTAAGGTATTATATTTATGTGGTATAATATTCTTCTTTGAACATAGTTTTCAATTTAATAATAATATCTAATTATTTTAAAGATAAAAGTATAATATATTAGGTGCCTATATACATGCTTTGTTAACATTTTAGAGTTCGCAATTTTCGACTTATAAAATATTTTTAATTTTGTATCCTGTATTATATCAGCTAATCAATTAATGTTCGGTTTATGAATAATGTAATTATTTCTCGTATACGGCATTTATAGGTTCGTGTTTTGTAATTAATTTTTTTTTATGGTATCCGGTCAATTTATATTACAAATGATTAATCACCGGTTAATCGATCGGGAGGATACCGGTAAACTTAGTTCATCATTAATTAACCGTATAATGGAAAAAATATATAGATACTTTAGGGATATAGACGGTATACACTTCTTCGATTGAATATTCAATTTTAATATATATATATGTATACAGGGTAATTCACTAAGCGTGTGTCTATTTCACTTTCATATTCTGTGTCTATTTTCATTTCATATTATTTTATTTCACTTTCTAGATTATTTTCTGCCGAAACTATAATTTTTTTATCATATTTAAAAGCGTAGTATCCATCCTTTTTTTTTTTGTTAGTCATATAGTATATTATGTGGTCAAATACGAATGAGCTTAGTATATCGAGCGAGGCAATTGAGCGTAATTATACATTTTAAGTATAGAATATTTCAAGTGACATTGCAGTCACATCCAAAATTTTGACAGCACGATTGAGCATATTAATTATAGGAATACAACTTTTAATTATACCATAGATACATAACCAAGCATGTATATTTAATCAAATTTTCAGTAAAATTTAATCAAATTCACTTTGTACTCAAACAATTATTATGAATTATGAATTATATTGTTAATTATTTTTCTTCTCTATAGTTTCGGCCTTTAAGATCATCCAACATATTTTCATACACCTTTCCAGTGATAATTCCTTTCAATCTTCTCCTGGCTTTATTTTTTCCACGTTTTCATTTACCCTGTCTTCCCATTTTAATCTCGGGTCTTTTCCCCCGAGTGGCGTTTTTTAGCACCATTTTTTAGCAGTGAACGCTTTCTTACGCCATGACAGTGCCCTGTCCAAAAGGGGTCGTTTCTTGGTAATATCTTATACAATACTTTAGCTATATACATCTCTTTAATTTCCTTAATTTTCCATATTCTTCATTCTCCAGTATTTATGTCTTTACATGGACCATATATTTTTCTGAGTACCTTCTTTACGAATACATCTAGTGAATTTTACGCTCGTCTTCCGTAACGTCCGTGTTTCCGATCCATAGGTTACTACTGGTTTGATAAGCGTCCGATATATTTGAATCTTTAAATTTGTTGACAGTGTTCTGGACCGTGGAATGATACATAATGTTAATTAACTAAATTGAATACTAAATTATCTCTAGTATCAATAAATATAATTTAGAATAACTAAGAAACTATATAAGATGAAAGTTTCAGAAAAATTAGGAAAACTAGTTGTATTACTAAAGAACATCCTGCATATGTGACACAAAAAATGTATGGGTATAATTTACTTAAAAATTTTAAAAAAAGTGGCAAATAAGGATGGGAGCATTTTGCTCGTAGGGTAGAATAATGGTAGTGGATGTATTAAATTTGAAAGTAATGATAAATCATTGTTCTCTATAAATCGGAGCTCGGTCTAATAATATACATAGGTAACACATGTAAATATAATGTTTATAAATATCATCATGATGTAATCATAATAGGTATATATTATTTTGATAATATATAGTAATTGTGTAAAAGGTAGTTTTCCATTACGTTTAAAAAAACCACATGGAAAATAAAAAAAAATGACCCCTGGAAAGCAGTAAAGTATACTATCTGAAACGAACTTGTTATCAAAAAAGCTGTATTACCTACTCTTAAATTTCTACTTGAATTCATTTACCCGAAATGTTATTTACAGTAAAAAAAAAAAATCAATAGATTTTTGGTTCCACTTGAAACCTAAAATGTACATAATTTTTGGATAAAATTGGGGATAAGCTTTGAGTATATTTAGTGAATCACCTTGTGTAATGAACCGAGTTTTGTGAAGGTTTATGCGTTAAAACGATTTACTTATATTATAACTTTACGACTCGGAAAATCGAATATGTTCTAAATATTATTATATTATATAGTCAATGGTCTTGTTAAAATATAAATTGATATAATGTCATACGAATTTTGGCGTATATGCGAATATATAGTGTACTATACATTTATACTTAAAACGAACTCTGCAGTACAAAGTACGACTATACAAATATATATAGTGCATGTTTAGGCAAACATGCACTTTTCTCAACTCCATCCATTAAAATTTTTGCGATTTTTTTTTCTACGAACATTTAGTATTCAATTCCTATGAATTCCTACAATTGGTTATAGAATTCCTACGGCAAAATTTCCATCACAAAATATGATTTTCTATGGGTGGGACTGGAGAAACGTTTCCTGCCAGTTCCACCCATGAGTAATAATTGATTTTTGTAATTTATTTTTTTTTACGAATATTTAATATGTAATTCTTATGAATTCCTACGATTGGATTTGGAATTCCTACCACAAATATTACATTTAAATATTTATAATATTTGGATTTTCAGTTTTCAAAAAATGTCATTAAAATTACCTATACTTAACCCCTTAAATTTTTTTAGTAAATATGTAGGCCCCCATTCGTGTTTGTATATAATGTTAAAAAATAATTACAGTAAAATAATTGGTGATTTATCAACTTTAAACAAAATCATAAAGGTATTTAATAATATAATTAATTATGAGTACCAGAAAAATTTTTTAAAAAAAACTTCATATTTTTGACTCTGAAATTGATGATGTTTTCAAAATAGGCCGCTTGTACTTACTTTTTGAGTTATAAAATTGAAAACACTATCAAATTCACAGTCAAAATATGAATAGTTTTTTTTTTTTTTTTTTTTTTTAACGTAGAAAAGATTGTTCTGGTATTTATTCAATAAAACTTTTTGAAAACTGAAAATCCAACAATTATATTTTATTAACGTTATGTTTTATTTATGTTTATGAAAAACAAACAAAAATACTTTTTAAAATGAGCTTAAAGTTAAAAAAAAAATTAAAAATACATTAACATATCTATTAACCAATATCATGATTAACATGATAGGTAGTAAACATTATATTGACACAAGACTATTTCTAAATTATTAAACATTTATTTTTATTAAAATTTCTTAAAAATTACATATACAGAACCTTTTGAAAACCGTGCGTTCGACGTCTTAACACTGAGGGGGAGTATAGAATACAGATGAAGAAATAAAATTACAACAGTCGGTTGAAATCGAATATGACAATATTAATTATAATATTAATATGTATATAGGACAATAATTAATAAAATATACATTTTTAATGTGTACAGTCAATTAATGATCCGAGCATTATGCATACACTCGAATCAAGGTGAAAAACGGTTACACGTTTTTACGATTCATTTTTAGGCATAGTTATTTTTAAGTGGTTCTGTATAGGCAGTTTTAATGAATTTTTTGATAAATTAAAATCCAACAATTGTAAATATTGCGATTACATCTTTTAACATATTTTTGATATATTTTAAAAGTTATTAAATTGAATAAAAATTATTCCCGTATGTTATTGCGTAATATTACGACATCTGTTTTCAATAACAAACAAAAATACTTTTTAAAATGGGTTTACAGTTAAAAAACTTTTTATTTTATCGTATTTTTAAATATTGTGTGTGTGTGTTTTTGAAAAGTTTATTTAATGTATAATATAAATTCAACATCATATGACGTATAATTATTCTATAAAATATATCTCTTAAAATACTATATCTCTGTGTCGGTACTCCCAAGTACAAAGGCTCCCACGTAATAATATTAAAGGATTCAATTCAGGTCAATATAATAATTATAAGGATTTTAGAATAAAACAAAATACTCGATAAACCAATTTTAATATTTTCCAAATTCTTGTGTGTGAAATAACATGACTTCAATACTTGGTTGTACAATGAATTCTATCAAATTTATGTTTTAAAAATGGGCAGAAAATACACACATTATTTATAAGCACATATTTTGATAATATAGCTCTTATATTGTAACTTATACAACTACCGATATGTTAAATGTAAAAATTATTATATTTTGTAATTCAATGTTCACTAATAATAAAAAATAAAATACAAATATTGTTTATTTTATATAATGTGTAATATGTATTGTAACAAATATCAGTGTAGAAAATATTTCAGTGACTAATTATTAGCAATGCTGGGCATTAGCGAGTTAATAAGTTAGAAGTTAAGTTAATTATAACTTTATAATATATGTATTTGAATTTTGTTAACTAAACTTATTTTTGGTTTTATTAACTTTTAAATAACGAGTAAACTGCATTTCCAATATAAAACTGAGGGGGCTAAGCCCCCAAAATATCCCTCATTGTAATACAATTTATCAATTATTTAAAATTTTTTAATCAGAAGGATATTATTAAAATATTTTAATAAAATTAATAAATTTTAGAATTATATATATAAAAAATATATTTATGTATATTGTATATATATTAGTCACTTGTTAATAATAATAATAATAGGTATTCTATAATTACTATATTATAATATAACTAGCTGAAGTGCAACTCCTTTTATGTGAGATTATTTGTAAGTTCAACACCTTTTGAGTGCGGAACATTGAATTTGAAACTCTGATTGAGTGTGTGACACCTTGTAAGTTTAACTTTTATTAAGTACAACACTCCATTAGTAGAATTACTTTCGAGTGCAATTTGTATAACTCGGTTTATGTATTTTATCGGAAATAATATTGTTAATTAATTAATTTTCAAGATATTTCACCTACGACGGAAACTGCCGTTCACTTTCTAGAGGATATGGTCGGTCATCACTCCTAAAGTTTTTCTGACGAATTGATTGACAAAATATGTAATCCCAAAATTTATCGAACTTACTAATTTCAGATTTTTATAAGAACTTATAAAAATATATCACCACGCTCGATTCTCGCCTGAGTAACAGGTTTTATAGAGCATCACTATAAATTTGATCAAATTTTTAAGAAATATTTACCGTAAAATATAATATAGGTATAAAATATAAATTATAATATAATATATTAGATACCTACTTCACACATATAAGAAGTCGCTTGGACTATTTGTTCTCGAATTTTTATATAACCATTGTTTGCAGTTCGATATGTTCGAAAGTTCGACTAAACATCGTATATAATTTGATAAAAGTTTACCGAAAATCACAATATAAGTTTAATTCAAAATTGTGAAAAAGTCTACGGAAGTCCTACGATTTAAAATGTATTACTATGAGATATAAAATTTATGGTATAAGTATATACCTAGGTACTCTGTGAATCAGTGAATCAGACATAAATATTTAAATACGGACTCTTCACAGGGTATTATATAACGTATAATTTATTTAAATAAAATAGGTAGGTACAAAATTTAATTCAAATAAACGATGAAAAAATGATAAGAAATATTAAATTATCAAAGTTATAATGATAAGAAAATATAATTACGATTTCGGAAAAAAAGTCGCAAAAAACAAATAGGCGGGAGTGGGATTCGAACCGGCGTACCCGTATTGAATGTTCATTATAGTTCTCAACAAAGTAAACAGAATTGATAAGTGATTGAAATTTCTCGTATTTAAACTGTTCAGATAACGGACGACACCGTTACGTATATCGAAAGATAACATATACGCGTATTCGGAACGAACGTCCTGGTCGATCGGGAACGAACGGTAGAAAAGAAACGATTTTAAAATACAAAATACGCACATTTTTTGGACGCCCCTTAATATAAATTAATAATGAAAAAATACTTGGAAAAAGTGCAAAAAAATAATTCGCCGCCTGAGCCTGAGTCAAAACGTCCGGGAAACGCGAATCCGATGTCCGTGGAGTCGAAAATGTCCTACAAAGGTCGCTAAAGTCGATTTCGGAAGTTCGGGGGCGATAATACGACGACGCGGGAGAACTTCGGGGGGTGTTAACGGAAATAGGCGAGTTGGGAATGGCATTTTTGCCATTCCGGGCGTCGAAAGATCAGAGAAAAGGTGAAAACGCAGAGGAATGAATGGCGTAAAAATATTAAAACGACCGGAGAACAGTTTGAATATGGTAACAGTGAGGGAATAGGCGTCGAGTGGCGGCGAAAACGGGCATGTAAATTAAATAATAAATAGGATTTTTTTTACATGGAAAAAGCGGTTTTTAGAGTTATCATTTTATTTATACGAGATATGTTATTTACTTAGCCAATAAGAACATGAACACTGTAGGTACTATTATATTTTTATGGGTTTAAATGACGAAATCGTTATCATATTTTTTATGTCGTATTAAAAAAAATTTAAATATGGTGGCTTTTTAGATAATATTTTCGTTTTTTCTTTCTAATATTTATTATCTATTGTTCATTTATTTCATTATTTTTGACCATATACCAGATTACTCACACACACACACACACACACACATATATTATATATACAAATTGCACATATATATGGCATGTTAAAGCACGTCACTAATAAATGTAATTTATTTCGGTCGTATAACTGCTGTAGGTAACCATAGTATTTTGGTATATAGCTACGATAAATCTGAAGGCAAAGCAATTAATTATGAATTTTGAGACGATCTAATCTTCCCAAAACCTATTGTGTTTCTACTTTACTGACGACTTCTTGAACCGTTGGAAATGAATTGCCGATGCAATAGTTCCTTTCCCTACTGTCACGATACTGATAAAAAATAAAATTATTTCCCTGTAGCTATATAGTACCCCAATACAGTTAAATTTACTGTTCATTTCTATAGATTACTGGACATAATATTATGATAACAAGCTGTACATATAGTTAATAATACATTTTCAACATCTTTAGCCAATTAAATATTTTTGCAGTAATGATTTTTTAAGGTTTTGGATTTTCAAAGTTCTTTTGTTGATGATTTTGGATTTTGATTTGGAAAAATACTTAGTATATTGAGACAGCTAGTATGAATTATATACATATGTATCTTTGATTCTTCTTCTTTTTCTTTGTTTTCTCTTCCAACTATTCGGTGACGGTCATTCTTGGCTAGTCCTCAACTTCCACTTAATTAGGTTCTCAGCATATTCTTTATATACACCAACCCTCTAATATGATTCTCTATCCATTAAAACTTCTATTTTTCGGTCGTCCTCTTCTGTTTACTTTACTAAGCTTACTGCTTCTGTTTATTATTCTTCTACAAATTCTATACAGTATACTATCTCTTAAATATTAATTTTTTTATCATATGAATATTCGGTTGAGGACTTAAAACCCACATACACTATTTATGTATGTCCAAAGGGAAATACAGTATAATTACACTAGGTACTTAAAAATATCAATTGTGGAGTTTTGGTCAAATTTAGAGTTTAAATACCTATTATTAAACTAGGAAAAGAGAATATTTTCTAAATTAAGATATTGTATTTTAGAAAATGTTGGTTAACAAAAAAAAGACATAATTTATAATAAAAAGGAAAACTTAAAACAATATTTTACATTTTTACAAAAATCATAGAAATAATTCTTAGTTTTTGAATATCGTAATATAGGTGTTTGAAATTTTATTTTAATCTTGACGCCACGAAGAATATTTTGTGTAGACTATGGTTTTCAGATTATGTAGGTTACTGTGTAAACTAAGTTTACGAGTACTTACGTAACTACGATTGGTCGATTAGTGTTATTTTTTAAGTATGTATTAAGTACGAGTTTAGATAAAAATACATAGTGCAAAAAAATAGTCAAAACACATATTGTATTAAAATTATATAATGTATTTTATATTTATAAATGTTAATATTACCATAATTTTTTAAAACACCTAATTAATAATTATATATATATATATACAGATTAAAATACAATTATAATAATTATAGGTATCTAATTTTAATATGATATAAAATTTATGGTTTGGCTATTTTTTTCTTTGATCGTATTATTTGCTCGGGTCATTTTTTTCAATATCGATATAAAAGTGTTACATCTACCACGGATGCAGGCAATTGTTGATTATTATTATTTCATCAAATGGGCCAAGTCACATATAAATAATATCATATTCTTTCCGGCGCGAAACAAAATTAAGGTTGAACTTGAATAAACAAATAAGATTATAAGGTTTCTGTTCATAATATTGTACAGTTTGTTATAGTTATGCATTTAAGGTCTAAAAGCCACGTGACCTTAAACAATTATTATTGTGTATAAACGTAATACGTCTTGTGGGTAGCTTTCAAAATTACTTGTTACATTGCATTGTATAACTTTTAAATCTGTAGTTAATAATAATAATAAAAAATTAATTAGTTTTGAGCTTAGTAAATTCGTCTAAAACGCACAGCGTACACACAATACACGCACAGCTCGATATACGTCGAAAGTTATGCTTATGAACGAACCATGTATACGATACTCGTAAACGCTTTTACGAATCGAAAAAATTACTTTTGATATGTTTGTAAAATAATACTATAAGTAATTTTTTTTCAACCCTTTCACTACACTTTTAATTTAAAATCCTGTATAGGCTATAGAAAATTTATATTATCATTTTTTTTTTTTTTTGTACCTATATAGGCCCTAGAAAATACTAAGAAAAAAACCTGTGAAGTTAAGAAATGTTTAAATTTAAAATTTATTTCTTTATTTGAGTTTTTATAAAAGTGAACAAGATCTAATTTTAAAAGCTAAAATAATCACCATATTTTGTTCTATAGTAACAACCTTTTAAATTTAAGGAACTCGAAATATAAATGTAAAATTAAAATAATAAAAATATTCATTTTTGTAATACTGATTTTTAGAAAAAAAAAAATTGGTGGTAAAACTTTTCCTGAAGTTTAATCATTTATTTTAAAGTTTGTAAAAATATGACTGTTTTTTTCGCTTAGTTAATTAATATTTATTAAAATGGCTTTTTTATTATTAAGTACGTTTGGTTAAATATATTTGGTTGAAGTGGGTCTATCCTTTGGTTCTCGGACAGGGTAGTCACAAAAAAACTCTTTACCTCAAAATTTCTACTGATTCTTTCTACCCGAAAAGTTTCCCACAGAAAAAATAAAAACATAAAACAAACATCATTATAAAATCAATAACTTTCACACTTCACTCAGAATCTAAAGTAAGAAAAATATTTGAATTTTCAGAAACTCTAAAAATCGTGAAAAAAAACCGACTAAACAAATTTAGTTACAATAAGTTACAATTTAGTATAACATTTTTTTTTTTTTGAAATTTACAATTTATTTAATTTATATTAAAAATTATTCTTCATTATATTAAATATGCTAGAATATAATTATTTAAATCTAAGTTTCTAGAAATTAAAACTAAATTGAAAATAATTAATTTATAGTAGGTACCTATAATGTAGGTGGATATAACATAATAATACAAATTTATATTTATCGGATAAAAGAAAAATTATACATAATATTTTGTTAGGTCTCCGTGAAACACCCTGTATACTTTTTGGATGGGAGTGATCAGATAAGACTCTGATTAAATATTATGTTTTGTATATATAATTCAGTAAATGTATATAACAAAGCAATTACATCATAGAGTACCGCGTAACTTCCTGTATAATCATCCAATATAAGGAAAACAAATGTCATATAATATAATTATACTGTATACCAACCCTCAAGGTTAGTTTGTACACAGTTTCAATCTACCCTCATATAATTATAATTATGATTTATTTATTAATTTTCAAGCATGACCAATTAGCAGAAAATATAGTTACAAGGGTATGTTACTGAGGTGATGCTTATCTGATATTATAATAAATAAGTACCTATCATAGTAGATTTTTCGATAATAATCATGTGAATTTTTAATCACATTTTTTTTTGTTTTTTTTTTTTAAATTTTTTTTTTTAATAAGCGTATAATTGTTATGGACTGGGAAAAGTGTGCAAACTTTAATATATTATACCTTAGCTGAACCATATAGTATTTTAATCATACTCCAAAAGAAAAAAAGGCCGTCAGTAGGGGATGGAAACACTTTGCTCGTTAGGTAGGATACTGGTGGTGGATATATTGAATTTGAAAGCAATGGTAAATAATTTTTTTGTAAAAAAACGATTATGAGCGAAGCTTCGGTGGATATACTTGACAATGACTGCAGATTATAATAGTAATGTATATATAATATATGATAATTGGCCGACCCCAAATAGTTGGGAGAGAAGGCGAAGGAGAAGAAGAAGATATATAATATATGATAATATTATGTAATAGAATGAACAAAAAAAGTTAAAAAGTGCAAAAAATTTTTTGGTTGTAAAGCGATTCTCGAACTGAGGACCTCGTGCATAATAACACTGTCGACTCCCAATATAGCCGGGAGAATGAAAAGTGGCCGCTTATGTGAACGCCACTGGCGGTTTATTTTCATTTGAGTAAAGTAAAATAGTTTTTAGTGATACATGCCAAAATCGTGATAACAGTCCACAACCCCCCCCCTATTTTATATATTCCCTTTTTATATGATAATATAAAGTATAATTTTTTATTATATAAAAAATAAAACTACAAGTTTTAACATGTAACAGAATCAACTTAAAAATAAAATAATAAAGACGTATACAAAATCGTAGCCGGCCAGACGTTGTACAGAGACCGTGCGACTCGCACCTTAAGCGTGTCTTAGTTTGATAATTCCTACTTATCAGAAAGAAAATAGTTGTTAACACATTTACTAGCGGCCAGTTTTCGTTCTCCCGACTATAGACTATGTAGATCAGTGTCATAAAACATAAAAAAATATACTTCTCAAACGAATATGATAAAATCGTTAAATTTGAATTTGATATAACTTTAAAACTAAGTCTAACCGCCAAATTCTGACTTCACCATTATTTTTTCGATAAAAAAATACATAATTAAAAAAAATAAAATTCCAAAAATCTAATTTTTCTGTAAGTAAAAAAGTTAGCCTTGTAACCGTACAACTAAACCTACCAGACATAAACTAAAACGGCCCTTTTCAGGGCCACCAAAAGTACAACACCACCACATGTGGTTTGGCGTCTTATATACGCGAACGATCCGACCAACCAGAATACGCGAACGATCCGACCAACCAGAATACGCGAGCGATCCGACCAACCAGAACGTACGAAACGGGTATCCAATCAGAACACCAGACGGACACCCGATTTACATATAAATATAGGTGCGATATTTAAAATCGACACACTCTTCTCCTTTCACCTGTTCAGTAATTACTTACCAGAACA
>JAIPRL010003896.1:0-42686 GCA_025469235.1 Pemphigus obesinymphae | reverse complement strand
GATTTATCATTGCTTTCAAATTCAATACATCCACCAAAAGTACCCTGCCCAGTAGCGAAGTGCATCCATCAATACTGACACCCGACGAGCGAAGTGCTTCCACAACCTACTGACCGGCTTTTTAATTTTAAATATAACATAAATTGGATTTTTATAATTTGTAAAAAAAACATTTGAATTTAAATAATATATTTATACTTTGGCAGGGTCTGGGACAATCGACCAACAGGACACTCGACCGACAACCATTCGACCGACACGGACAATCGACCGACAGGACAATCGACCGACAAGGATAATCGACCGACAAGGACGATTGTCAACGATTGTTTTTGGTAATGCGAAGAATAAAAAATTGGTTTCGTATAAGTATGGTACAAGGTCGTAGTTTATATTATATACTAACCTATCTACCCTTAGTATTGAAAACAACTTTTCATAACATGGTACGGGATGAAGCTTTTTTGGATTTAAATAATATTTACATAATTTCAAATTTCAATATTCTTACAATATGCTTCTATGTCGTAAACTACAATGGTATTAACTATTAAGATTGGAAGAAAAAGCTGCCAAGATACATGTGGTGGAAGTTTATTCATCATCTCTTCTATCCTTAGACAGAATAGTGTATATGTGTAATAATTATTTTAAATTTAAAAACAAAGATAAACCATTGCAACCGAAAACGAGATTCTGAATGTAGTTCGGTTATTTTACGATTTATAACAATTTTCTGTTATTTTCTTTAGTTTTCCTTTATGCAAAAGAAAACGATTGAGAAAATTGAAAAACTATCTATTTAAAACTAGATATCTTTACTAACTAGAATAAATCTTCTAGTAAAAATATTTACCCGAAAGCTTCTACTTATCTTTTTGTACCCAAAAAATATATATTAATTATACACAAATAAAAATATACATCATTGTTAAACCAAAAGGTACTAGATATATGCTCAAAATCAAGAATGCTAATTATTAATTTACATACCGTTAATCAAATAACACGCTTTCAATATCTCTGGATAATTGGCCTCGTACATTTGCAACAAAGTGATTGTCATCTCGGCCGCTGTAACAAATCGTGAATATCATATTGTTATTAAAACGGTCGGTTAATATATTTTACATTAAACGACAAATTAATACATATAATAATTAGGAAAGAGGATTTCTAGCATTTTCCTATTTTTTTTTACGCAACAAAAAAATAGCAGAGGAATAACAAATTAAATAAAACAAATAAAAATAAATAAATTTATTAAATAAAGATTTGTATTTTTATGTTGTATATTTTTGCACATTTTGGTCACTTTTAGTTTTTGGGTCATATTTTATTGGTTTTGGACTTCTTTTGCATACCTGCTTTTTTAAATTACAATTTTTGTATTTTGTAGATAATTATTTAAATAAAGTCACGGCCGAAATAAAACTATCGCCATCACCATCATCGTAGACATTCGATATAAGGTGCTCAGTACTGTTACTATTTTTTAAAATTCCGTTTTACGGAAAAAACGTTTACGGCTTGTAAAATTAACTGATTTGTTTAAATTATTTTTTTTTCTTAAAGAGGACTTAATAACTATACAGGTTTATTTAATTTAGATTTATAAAATATTTAAAGTTTCTATAACTTGTCATTACCGTATATTAGTACTTAATTTTATTACATATACAATTTATATACCTACCTATTTAAATGATGTAAGTATTATGTAAAATATAGAATTACCACAAATACCACAAGACCTTTTTACTTTGTTTGAAGGAAGCATTTTGAAAAATTATTCATATTTAGTTAGTCGGCACCAAAAAAGTTGAACATTTTTTTTTCGCTTTTTCGGGTGTTCATAAATTCCTAGTTCTGCCAATGACGGCGGAAGGCCTCCAAATTTTAGAATTGCCCGAGATTGCATTTTTTAAACTTTTAACTACTGTGGCCACTGCCACAAGGTAAGGTGATAATAATATGTTCACTGATTTTAATACAAATACTGTAATTATAAAGATAAATTACAAGTTATATAAATATACATTTTTGGATATAAATGTTTTATATAACTATAATTATAAATATGTATAATCTAATAATTACATTTATTATATTTCTACCAAAGTATAAGTTTAAATAAAATAATGAAATCACGAACCGGTTTTCACAGATAATGTCACAAAAAAAAAAAAACTAATTGATTTCAATGCTACAATATAATATCTAATAATTTCAAATTAATATTTCTCAAAATTGTTCATATTTTGAACATTCGTACTTCGTAGACATTTATCATATAGTCCGATTTGGATTTGGTAAACAGATTTAAATTTATTAACAAATTAACTTTCAATCGATTTTTCTCTTTTTCCATTTTTCGATCCAGTATTTTCATATTTGGTCAACAAATATTTGGTAATTTTCAATTTTATAAAACACTTTTAAGGAATAAAAAGAAATAATATTAAAAAGTCGTTTAAAAGTAGAGTTGTTAACGGATTTAAATCAGTTTTTAAAATCTTTATAGGGCAAATATTGAGTACCTATGTTTAAGATCGTGATAGATGGAGAGTACTGGTAGAAGCTGAAAATACCTGGCTGGAAAATAAATGGCTTGCAATAAATTAATTGAAAATAAAAAGATTTGATAATTTATTATAATAATAGAATATTTATCAAACGTATTTTCAATATTACTGACATTTCTGGGCTCGACAAAGTACTAATTTGTGAATCTAAAATTAGTGTCTTTAAATCAAGACAAGGACCGACTAGTCACTAGTATATCAATTCAAAATCACCACTGACGAATCGGCGTTTAGATGGACCGAGTCATAAAGGATTTAGAAGGATTAAGTGAAACTGCTTAGATGTGCTTGGAAATGCGGAAGATCGAGATTACTGGAGAAGTTTGGTAGGACCTGCAAAATGTCTAAATGTTTATTAATCTACAAATATACTAACTTAACCTGTGTATACTATACCGATCGAGAGTATTAACATGTGGTCTTAGCAAAATTTATACCTGGTCTCCACGTGAACTGTCTCATATTGAAGTCGGTCAGATCGACGATGCAACACATTTGAGATGCGTTCGGACCGTGATTAATTGACGATTGTCTGGCTATTTCCAGGTATGAGTCGAGCTTTTGTGCCAGGAATCTGATCATGTCCTTTGGAGGGGCCGATTTGAGCAAGCCGCACACGTCAAACCCGGCGAACGGAAGCACGACCACCGGTGAGCCCTCTTTGTCGTAACCGCTAATGCCGCTCGGCATGTAGTCGACCAACACTTTGGGCGGTTCCCAGCCATCATCCTTGTTAATCGACCACTCTTCCCGCCATTTCATCGACTGTACACATTTTATAATCCACACATATTATCGTTGTTAATATTAATCATATATTGATTGGTGATTACATCAAAGAATAAAGGTCTGAAGGAAAACATATGTGAGACATACGATAAAATGTGGTTGAATGAAGCGTCAGGAGTTTTGAATGATAAAAGAATACAGATTAGGTTGAAGGGAAGGTTTTTATAAGACAGCGGTGATCAAGTTAATAATGCTCTATGGATCAGAATTGTGGCTAGTTGGTTTAAAAAAAAAAACAGTGTTTAGATGTAGTGAAAATTAGCGTATGAAGGTGAATGTATGTATAAAGCAATCAGAAAGAACAGATCAAGTAATGAATTTATAAGTCTGAACTAGTGTAAAATTGGAATAAATATTAAAGAAAATATATTGAGATAGTATGTCAATTCTAAAGACATGTTTTTACGTTAAAGGAGAAAGAATAGTGTCATAAGTTTGAATGTGGAAGAAAGAAGAGTGAAGAGATATGTAGGTGGCTGCAGGGCCGCCTCTAAAAAATATTTATTGGGGGGGGGGGGGTGAAATTGTAAAAAATAATATAAATAATATAATATTAAAAAAAAGGTCATTAATTTTTTTCCCATTTTGCCGACTAAAACCCTAATAATTTATAGTTTATTGACTTAAAATTCCAAAAATACTTTATTGCTGCATGCTGCATAATTTGCTCACTAAATTCTAATTCCAAAATACTTCATTCAAAACGTGGATAAGCAAAAAAAAAAAAAATCATAAATTTTTTCTACTTTTGCAAAACTAATGTCTGTTTTTGACAACTGAACTTCATTTTGCCGACTGCTTTTTAGAATTTGGAGGGGGGGTGAGATTAGGTTAGGTTAGGTTAGTTCCCCATTGCGATGGTCCTGGGTGATTGGTGTAAGCATATAAATAACGTAAGAAACCAGGTTGAATCGACATTGACATCGACAAGGTGGATAACTCAAAATAATTGAGAGATTAAGTCGAAGAAAAAAGAATTAAAAACGAATTGATTTCAAACTTTGGAAAAAATTACGATTTATATAGGTACCTACTTTGATCTTACGATGATATGATCATTATCATAAATATTATTTATTTTCTGACAACGGGGGAACATTTTCCTCATGTAATTAAATAAATATCGTAAATGTAAAACATTAATTGTCACGTCTAAGCTAAAATTCAAACAAAATTGAAACATTAATTATAAAATTTGAAAAGGAGAAAATGTCTAGAATAATATCACGTTATTTTTCTATAAAAAATCATTTTTTTTCAAATGTAGTACCTAATAAGTGTTGAAACTATATTTTTAACATAGATGCCACAATTTACATTTAACGTAGCGTGTCATTTTGCTATATATATTAAGCTAGGGATGGCAAATATGAGTACGAGTATCATATATTATTCTTTACATGTATAATAATAAATACAATTTTATTATAATTATAATACACGTTTTAATTATTTTCAGAAAAATTAATGGCATTTTATTTGTATAAATTAGATGTAGGTTTATAGTTTAATATATAAATCAAAATTACGCAATTATATGATATATTAATTAAAACTGTTATGTTCCAACACATTTTTGGGTTATCGGAGTTGAGAGATACTTGGTGTCCCAGGAATTTCATGTTCATGTTTATATAATTTAAATAGTCCTGTATGCTTGTTAATTTATATTAAACTTCCTCCGATTTTGCGATTGTTTTTTGATTTTTTTTATGGTTATGAAGCTTTTTGATTTGAATTTTAAAGTAGACTAATAGGTCTTTTTTACCTACGTAATTTGAAAATATGATTTTCAGAGAATGATATCAGTCTTAGACTCAAAATGATTTTACTTGATACGACAAACTCCTTTACTATTATTACATAATATTATTTCTTGATTTTGAAATTATACACATTTACAATACATACCGTTCTTAACATGTCTTCTGCTCCTTTTGGATCGTAGTTTCGAGCTGTAAAATTCAAAACGTTATAACTAAATTTTAATCTTAATGATTGCTTTTTAGTATAGGTACATTATTAACCAAGCATAAGTCTACAACTGTCAGTTTAATTATACGTATAGACGTATATTATTTAATGACTATAATTTCATAAGAATAATAGGTATAATAGTAAATTATATTTATGAATATTAAACAAATAGGCCAAGCCCTTAAAAATACTTTAGCAAAATAATAAAAATGAATGAGTATTTTTATACAAAGGAAATATTTTTTCGACGAAACTTTCATACATTTTTCTGCAGTTCCTATTTTTGATAAATTTAGAAATAATTTATAAAAATGTTCATGATGCAGTATTAAATTATTATAATCTTGAACCTATCTGGTTTCTGTTTTAGAAATTAAATGTTATATTATTAATGATTTTCAAAGAAAATTAACGAGATTTTATTTTCTAAAATAGTCCGATTTAATTTTATTAGTCTATTATATATTATTATTATTATTATTATTATTCAATAAACGTTTATATCTATTAATTTGTTCATAGTGCATTTATCTAACGTAAAAATAATCGATATTAATTAATTTACTAATTATATGGTATCATCTCGATTGAATTAAAACATTTTAAATACATTTTTGTACAAAAACATTGAATAATATTAAAATAAATGTATCTACTGTTTATGATAATATCGAATAGATATTTAGAACACAATCAGTCGTTATATGAAAAAAAAAAAAAATTACCTAAATAATTAAAATAATTAAATAAATAAATTCAATTAAAACTAATAATAAAAATTTTTATATTTAAAAATATTATTGTTTAATGTATATAAAAAAAATAGTTACGTTAATTTGATTATACATACTATATCGGTAAAAATTTCGTCTGTATTATCTTAAAAGACGAACACAGAAATGGTAGAATCGATTCTTATATCTTATATCAAAATAATATTTTGACCATATATATCAATAATTATTAAACTATTAATATTAAAATAATATACCTCCGAGCCATCTGAGTAAAAAGCAATCATCATATTTTTCATCTAAATGCAGGTCTGCCACGTTTCTTCTCAACTAAAACAGTTTAAAGTAAAGTAAAATTTTTGCATTCTATTTCGGTTTAAATTGTTTAACATTTTAAATAGACATTTCATTGTAGATTACCATTGTAGTTACCTATGCTATTAGAGTATAACACATTTAAAAATGGAAAATGAGATAGAATGATTAAAGATAACGATGAAATCAGTCTTGTGTATTTTTAAAATTAAATAATTATCAATCACGAAAAAGTATTTATTAAAAAATTACCTATTTAAAATTTAAATACTAGTTAATACATGTAATTGTTTACAAAAATCTTCAAAATTATTTTCAAATATTTCTAAAAGAAGTATCAAATCAGTAAACATTTACATATTTTTAATTACACTTAGGTAATATTAGTTATCATATTATTATGACTTAAAGTTATAATTCATATTTTACTTATGCATAATATTAATTATAAATATTTGATTATTTAGCATCATTGTATTCTAGATATTGTACTTAAAATTATATGGAAATTTGTTAGATTGAATCTTTTTCTAGAAATTATTCAATAGATGTAAAAAATACTTTAAAAATACATTTAAAATACCAGCAAAGTACCTATGTACTTAAAAAGTATTCAAATTACCTATATCTAATACCTATAGTATTTGTATTCGATTTTTTTTTACTAAGACTGAATATTATATACAAATAGGTAAAGAAAAAAAAATTCCAAGTATATTAGATGTATATACAATATATACCTAATACTGTTTTATATTTATTGTTTTTTTTTATTTATTTTATTTTATTGTTTTAACCGGGGATGGGCGAGATTGGGTGGTTGCTTCCCCCCATGATGTGACTTAAAGAGAGCCATGCCCCCTTGATATTTTGTAAATTAATTTTTTAATTTGTATTATTTTGTGAATTAATTTTTTTAATTTGTATTATATTTATTGCTATTAGATATCTATACAGAATCTATTATAGGCACTCTAGTACTCTACTATTTATACTCAAATAATGGTCCATAAAACTTGGAAATGAGACATAAAAATTTTCTGAACACAATATTTTCTCTGATGCAATTAATAAAAAATTATTGTTGACATAAAATACTGTTGATATATATATATATATATTATATACCTATGTTATAATTGATAAAATAGAGGTAATTTGTAAAAGTTATACACGTTATTATACACGTATTATCTATCTTATTTTAAAATTAATATTTATTTTTCTGCGTTAGCTATTATGATTAATGACATAAAAACCAGATTTTTAGAAAATAATTTAAAAACACATAACGCTCTTCGTAGTTGTTTAAATAACAGAAATTACAATAATAAAGATATTTTAGAAGTTTGTAATACCTATAACATTGAAAAAGATTATTTAAAGGTGGAATTAAAATTATTTTCAAAAATATTAATGAAAATTTTGAGGAACAACTAAATTTTTTTTTAACAAAAGAATTATTTAATACATTTGAAAAAATATATAATATTTTCAAAATGTTCCTGTCAATCCCAATGAGTTCTGCTTCTAGTGAACGGTTTTTTTCGTCTCTCCGCCGTCTTATAACATTTAGTAGAAGTACAATAGGCCAAGAAAGACTATGTAATTTAGCTATTACATATAGATAGAATTTTCAAAATTAGTTTTGATAAAATAATCATCCACTTTGATGCAGATTGTACACAGAGAGAAAGAAGACTTCAATTGTCATGATATATTTAATTTTAATTTTGTAACATTTTAAATTATTTATTGTTGAATATTATAATTAATTTAGTATAGTATTTCAATCACTTTTTGTTATTTATATATTTATCATTTACTAGTTATTATTAATGTATGAATAAATGTAAAAAATAAAATAGAATCATAATTTAATAATAAAATAAATTCATACAATATTAATTTCTAAGTTTTATGGTATTAACCCCCCCTCCTATATACTTTACTAAACTGTAATATAGTCCCCCCTCCCATAAAATCTGCCCAAGTTACGCAATATGGATTTCAGCAAATAAAAAAATAAAACATTGGTTTTGATAAATAGTCGAAAAATGTACCTAATAACAATAATTGTAAAGTACAAAATCAAAACACATACCTATACATAATTCAATATATTTATAATAATTAAGAATAATTTTTAAAATCTAGTTTCAAATATTCACGAATATATGAATATATTAGGTAGACAGAATAAATACAATAAATAAATGATAAAATTTGGTAAATTAATATATTGATATAAAACGTTATTTTCATATTAATATTTGTAAATTTAACATGTTATTGAGTTTAATATTTTTGACATAATTTGGTTTATAATAATGTGCAATTTTTCCGAAATTGAATTAATGGTTTAGGGTATAGTTAATATTAAACTAACAAGTATTTGAGTATTATTTACTATTTACTTATCTGAATAAAATTATAATTATTTTTTAAAACTACTTGTTAGACCAAATTTGGATTGTTTTTCTTTTGAAATCGTATCTATTATACATTTTGACATTATCTGACCTGACCCAGTTAGCCGGGCTAACCAGTGACTTACATTAAAGCCACAATGCTCAAATGAAATAAATATACATAGAATTTGCAATGAAATGTTGTAAAACGATTGTGTTCTAGAGTATACATATGTTATATTATATTGATAAAGCCAAATAATTTTGTATAATTAGGTAGGTATCTATTTATGTAGGTATATATTATTTATAGATAATTAATCAATATACAGTAGGTAAAATTCCACTTAGAACGAAATGGTTCTAAATCCCATTTTTATTCCATTTTATTAGCATTTTAAAGACATGCATTTTAAGTTGAAAACGAGATTTGTAGTCCATTAATAAAACGATATATAGAAAGTGAAAAGTTAAATCATACAATAAAATAGTATCTTGAACAATTTCAAAATTCCACGATAGAACGGCAATGATAGATTGGCTTTGTTAATAAAATTACCATGGGTAATATATTTATATATGAGTCGACGAATGCATTATTATAACTTTTTTTTTTTTTTAAAGATAACATATTTTAAAAATTAACAGCCAGAATATAATACTATTCATTCTTGTGCAACTGTCATTATATTATATTTTTTAGTCAACAAAAAAACACTAGTCTCATCGACCGAATTATGGAATACGACTGTTCGTCAAATATTGCTTGTGAAAAAATTTATACATATTGCATGTTTGCCCGTTTCCTACGGAGAAGTATAATAACATTTAAGGTCTACTATTGCTGATAGGTACTATACTTACTATAAATAGACAGTTTTTTTCATCATAGTAGATTATAATATTGTATTTTTTTCTTTTACATTTTCGTTTGTTACTACTTAATAATGGATATTCGATATTTTAAAATAGTTTCATAATATATAGAACTTGCGAGGCTCGGCAAGTTACTTCTTTTTTAAAACCATACGTATAGTTAGTTATGTTAAGTTAGTTTAAATATTAAAAAAATAACTATATACATTTTTCTAACTATTATTAATTTGCAACTATTATAACTTTATCAAAATATAATAATTCGTCAAGTTTACGTTACATTATTGTAAAAATAGTAATTATTTGTATTTATTATATAAGTTCATTAATTCGTAAATTGTAAAAATAACTTTTTATTATAAAAGGTATTTATAAAAATAATTTATAACTTAACTTTTAAAATCATTATAGCTCTACCTTGAGAACTTTTAGAGCTTGGATTTAAAGTATAATATTATTATTGAAATCAAATTTCTAAATTTTGAAATAAAGTTAAAAGAAATGTATTGTATATTAAGTTTAGTTTTAATTAAAATAATAAACTATAATGATAAAAATATAGTTAGGTATTCCTATAAACTTAGCAGTCTGATCTGAATATATAGTAAATACCTATAGCCGCTATATTTACTATATTTTTTACTATTAGTATAATTTTTAAAAATAAATTCAACCATATACTGTTTTTAACATTCCATTAAGAATTATAGTAGGTAAAATAAATTAATAATTTTTCATCCTCTTATTTCCCAAACTCTAACATACTCAGGTTTGCACTTTCACATATTAAGGGAGTCCAAGATGGTTTTTGATAGCTAAAGCTATGACAAGTATAGCTACCAAATTATTAGACCCAAAAAATCTCGTTGGCTACCTTATTTCCTACCTCTATTACCTATAATAATAATCAATGCTGGGCATTAACGAGTTAATAAGTTAACAGTTAAGTTAAAAGTTAAGTTAATTTTAATTTTAACTTAACTTTTTTTTATATTTTATTTTTATTAACTTAATTTAATTTTGATTTTATTAACTTAATAGTAATAAGTTATCTATTTTTAATTAAAACTCAGTTAAGTTAATTTTGAAATAATTAAAATATTTTGATTTCATATTTTACATATTGACAATATGGTGGAATAAAAATAAAACTATTTTTGTAGTTTCTAATAATTATTATTATAGAATTATTTATTTCTTGAAAATATAAATAAAACAAGAATACCTATATATTATATAATAATCTCCCCGAAATATAAATTGAAGAACATATTAGATTTCCGAATAATAAACAATATTTAAGTAGGTAGGTACTAATTTGCAATGAGTAATTTCCATTTGTTAGAATTTTGAAGAAAATAGTATGCATGTACCTATTAATGAAATATTTTTATAAAACCTATTTGTCGTTAATTTTAATAATTATCATTATAAATACATTGTAGTATTTTTAATAATATTATGCCAATGATTTTTGAAAACTTTAAAATGCTTAAAGTAAAATAATAAAAACAGTATTTTCAAAAGAATAATAGATATTTAATTGTACTTATGTATCTCAAATGTTATTGACTCGTACCAAAAAAAAAAAAAAAAAAATTAACTGAATCTAAGTTAATAAGTTATTTTTTTTAAATTTAACTTAACTTTTAACTTAACTTAATGGTTAAGAATAAAATGACAAAAATAACTATTAACTTTAAGCTTTTATTATTTTTTTCTATTAACTTAACTCAACTGAGTTAAAAAAAAAAAATCATTTACTTGTTCAACATTGATAAGAATTATTGCTTGTACATAGGCGTTTGTATAAACGTTTACAGATACCGATACTAACTTAATTATTAATTTTAAAGATATTCCGTCAAAAATTAGGAATGTCCTCGGAAAACTTTTTTTCTTTTTCGACAAAGTATTGTTTATTATTATTTTTTTTCGATTTAATAGTTTTAAAGTGCAATATTGCGTGCTTGAACATAACTATATAATAAATATTACAAAAATGTAATGTTATAGTAACATATAATGCCAAAATAACATGAATAGTATCATTAACCCTGAGCATATTACACAGCATTAGGTAGGTACAATTATAACGATCCAAGTATCCAACTATATTTTATTGTACTTTTACTAACGCATACGAACAGAAAACATAATGTTATAGAATATGAAAAAATTATATTATTCTATCATGATATTTTAAAATTGTAAAAAAAATCATTAATTTTCATATAAACTCCATTAAAATTCCTTTTAATTTTATTAATTTTCTTCATTATAAATTATAATTTACTAGGTATGTTGTTTTGAGGTCAAAACGTATGTCTTAAAAAATGCTTCTTAGTTATATTCTCTAGAATGGAAAACATTTGAGAATTAGATTTATAGGTCTTTAAAATTTTATTCCAATAAAAATTCGTTTTTATTTGTTCACTTGATAATAAATATTTTTCATTATATTTCCATAATTGCATAAGAACTATGGGAATTTTATTCGTATAAAAACTTAATAAAAATTTTTAATCTGAATTGTGTTATTTAAATGTAATTGTATATTTCTAGGTTTTTTTTTTTTTATAAAAATGAAAAATAAAATTAATAATCGGTTTATTTCAATGATGTTTTTTTTATGTCCATCTAATTTTTATAGTGAAACGGATCAAGTTCATAGTACCTACTTACTCCACAAATGTTTCACGCTTATCCATTTTTCGGTAGCAAATTAGATCTAACTGCAAGTATATAAATCAGTTAAGAATAGTTTTTATGAGCTATCATAATAGTTTAGACACTTTATAATATCTCCGTCTGTCCGTCCGTAGTTACTATAGTAAGTACATATAGTTTATACGAGTTAGTTGATTTGATTCCCAAGATGATACGAGCAATATTATTCGTTTTTGTTAGCTTTATATATTTATACGCTAGATCAATGGTTCTCAACCAGAGGGCGGGGGGGGGAGGGATTCCTCTCAGGGAGAAATCTAGTCACTGCTCAAGGGGCAATGTAGTGAGGAAATTATAAAATTGCATTAAATGAAAATCAAATTAGCACAAAACTCATGATTTATTGTTTATTTAAGACTTTAAACTTTAAACATATTTAATTACATTGTGCCTACATTTTATATACCTAATGTATATTGTTATGAGTCATGACTTGTTATGATGAAATATACTATTTTTTGGGTTAAAAATGTAAGGGAATCTGACTGTTGTAGGTAAAATGGAGGCTCATCAACTATAAAAGGTTGAGAACCACTGCTCTAGATACTTATGTATTATGCGTAGTATAGTAGATTAAACAAATATTGTTTATGGAATTATAGTTTATTGTTTAAAGTACGTTTAGAAACAGGAAATTATTAGAACTTCCGCAGAGAGGGCTTTCCGAATTTTTTTACCGAAAGAAATCGTTTATTATTGCTTCCAACCTCGATATTTCCACTAAGCGCGTATAGTCTACGTCTATCCGACGATCGATTTGATATTCCGCCCCCTTACTGACCGGATTTTTACAGTTGGTTTTTATAACGTTATGGTTAGGTAAGTATAATATCGTTTAGAATCAATCGATTTTCGAAAAGTACGTATTTATTATCGGTGCCAATGACTATCGAGACATATTATTATATTAAAATTATACAGGTTTGGCATATTGTATCGTCAGTGTATAATAATATTATGGGTACGAGTCGGTAAAAGTCATATAGCATGCTGCTGTAGGAGAATGAGTATAGTAATATATAATAAAAACTAAAGTGTAAAAATGTACGTAATGTGAAAACATAATACCACGGTTGCGGTATATACCTACGATTTAATATGATAGGCAGTGATTGTGTACGCGTGTAGTGTTTTTTTTTTTCATGTGCGTACCTACCTATAGCAGTTCCCGTTCGGTGATCACCTCTGCCTCCGCGTTTGCACGTGGACCAACTTCGACGGTGAAAGTCGTAAAGATGTTTTTTTTTTTTTTTTTATAATATAATATATAATATATTAGGTTTTTTTTTTTTTACTTTTAAAGACGGGACTTGTTACACAATTGACAACGTCGTAAATCATTATTATTAAAAAACGTTTGCAGATTTAGGTACCTACATTATTCTTACGTGGCACACGCATGTTCTGCACGTCATCTACTCGTGTATACAAAAATAACAACACTGAAAACGCTTCGGACGACCTGAGTATAACATGTATAGGTATATTATGCGTATGATTACATAATAATTAATGAATTTCGTATATAAAAAACTATTCATTACTATCGTTACTCAATGGTATAACTAAAAGGAAACGATATACAATTAATCGACCTTGACCGATTCGCGACGTGGCGCGCGATTGGTAAAAAGATCAAACGAAACAAGTCTGCAGTCGGTCATAGACTGTGAACGTTTTTTTTTTTTTTTTTTTCAGTACAATATACAAAACTTTAGGTAGGTACTCAAAAAAAAAAAAATGAAAATAAAAATCAAGAACGTGACGATTATTTTTTCATTTTAAATCTGAATAGATAGCTAGGGAGATATATAGTCTTTCTCCATATGACTGTAATAATGGTGAATAGAGATAGTAATACGAAAAATTTTGGATTTTTATTAAATATGTATAAGCACCTATTATTTCATTAGATTTTTATTTAAATTTAGTAGTTAACGAAAATTTTTAATGTGAAATCTGTAGACAAGACTGTTCAGCAGTTTTAAACGATACGTGTTCTTTAAATGTAAGTAGTCAAATTAATTTAAAAAAATACATATCACGACTATACAATTGTACATTACAAGTACGTCATATACTCCAAGTACGTCACATACTCATAAGTCGTAATATCATAATATATTACGGTCAATCAAATTGAAATATGCTATATTTTTGTAAGAGTAAAATACAAATGAACTCGAGAATGATGATTGGTAGGTACATACTGGGTTAGGTTCTCGCGGTAACTAAAAATAAGTGAAATTATTGAATAATTTTAAGTACATAACAAAGAAATTGTCTAAAATATCGATTATTATAAATAACAAATTAAATAATTTTTTCACTATTGGATTCAAATGTTTAAAAAAATGTATTAAAATGTACAATACAAATATTAGTAAAAATTAAGGATAAGCTGGGCAAGCAATACTAATTTTTAACTCGTTAAGTTTACTTATGATTATTTAGGTTACCTAAAAGAGTAACTTAAATAAAAGTTAAAAGTTACATTTAATTTTGGTTAATATAAAATAATTTGAAAAAAGTCAAAGGAAATAAATAAATTTAATTACTTAATATTTAAAAAGTTTGAATTATGTTAACTATTTTAATTTTTATAAATTAATGTAATTATTCCTATAAATATACCATTAAAATGGTAAAACATTACATTTTTTTTTTTACCTAGATTGAATAAAAAGAGAATTAACCAATAAATTAATAATACGTATTATGTTGTATTATAATTAAATTCAAATTTACTTAATTAATAATTAATAAATTATATTTATAAGTATAAATAATTAGAATTAAATTATACTTTTTCAAAATTAGTGTTAAGATACAGTGTTTATTAATGACTGAAACATTTTTATTCTATCTTTTAGAAAATTGTAACAAAATAATCTATCTAGTAATTGCGACTAGTGTGATTATATGAATAGATTTTGGATTTTAAAACAAAATAAATAGTTAAGAAAATCTTATAATTATGTAATATGCAAATAATTTTTAATTTGTTTGTTAGGACAATATCCTAACAAACAAATTACAAATCTATTAGTATACTATTACGTAGTATATGCAATTATAACTATTTATTTTGTAAAATTTTTCAATTTATGTATATATATACTGACAAACATTTAATAAGTTTAGATAATAAATGAAATATCATATACATTATTTGTAACAATGATTTATTATTTCTTTTAAAAATTATAAAAAAATATATCAAAGATATGTATGAAATTGATGATATTTTTGGTAATTATTTAGTGCAATTTTCTTAGTTTTTAGCGCAATATTTTAGTAATTTTATCTGTGTTTTATACTATAACAATATATTATTATTGCTTTAGAGTTCAGATTAACGATTAGCAATAATGATAATACATTATTTTTTTTGGTTTCATTTTAATGAAATCGTTTTAAACACTATATTATACTATTGTAATGAGTTTGTTTTCTTGAAATAATTTTATTGTACCACAGCTAATATACAGTGACGATATGTCCATTACGAGGTAATTAAAATTAAACTGACTCATGACTACAGTTGTATTTACCTACAAGGTTACATTTTTGATTTCCTTATTGTTTATTATTATTCCAAAAATACCCCAAGACGTTATTTATGCAATTGTGGTTAGGATGAATAAGATTCAGTCGAAAACATTTGACAATATACAATGTATACATTTTATATTTATTTCCTGACAAATATTCTATTCCGGAATATCTAAAATATAAAAATTTAAAGAACATAAACAGTACTTAATTATTTAAAATAAAAGCTGATACAATAAATAATAGTATATAATTGTTTTTAAAATTTATAGAAATTTGTTCTTATTTTATATTTACCCAATTATGTAGGAATATTTAGTTTAAAAACATAGGTATTATTATGTTTTGGGTTCCATATTTTATTAAATTTCCTCATTATACAGTAGGTACACTTAAATATACAGTTTATATTGAAAGTCAGAAAACTACTCGAGGGGACGTCACAGAATTGATTCAAAGTATTTCATACATAAATAGATTTTTAAAATTCAAATGATTTACTAAAATTTAAAAACATGTATTTTAATAGATCCAATAAGTAAGTTAAAACTTTATCTTTAAGTCAAAACTGCTATCCAAGAAATAAAAAGCAAGTGTATATAAAGTCCGAGTAAGGCCATTGATTTTATATGCTTGATTGACATGACCAACATCGCAGGAAGATGAAAGTGTTGGAAATAAAATTTCTTAGATGAATTTATGGACCAAAGAGTACGAAATGAGAAATAATTATGAATTAAAGAAACTTTATAAATAAGAAAGTATTTATAAAGACGCGTTGGAATGGGATCCAAAAAGTAAGAGATATTTTTGGAAAATTAAAAAAAAAAAAACATGGAAAGACGAAGATAAACAAAACCTACAAATGCTAACTGAGAGACGATAACTTGAAACTAGTGGTGGATAATAGAGTTGAAAGAGTGGAGGAGCAGCCACGAGTTTCAACAGTCTTTAAAATCTGCAGAAAAAGAAGAAGAAGAAGAAGAAGAGTGAGTAAGTTTGTTTACCTATATATTATATCTTACATATTAGAGGGAAAATCTATTTTATCTTAAATATATTAAGGGCTATTTATAAGCCACATATAAGGTATTTTTTACATAATATTTTTTAAATAGTTCGAAGTTAGTAATTAATTAATTAAAGTTAAAATCTGATATTTTAGTTGACTTCAAAATTAATTATATACCTATATATATTTATGAATATACCACATTTATATCACGTTAGTTGTATTTTATTATACATTATTATCATTCTTATTTTTCACAAGATGTTTTTTTTACATAGTTTAAAAATCGAGGAACTAAAAATGTTCATTTCAATAATAAATATTTCATCTTGAAAGTTAAATACATTTTTTAAATTAACTTCGAATGAACAAAAATCAATATTATAAATAATTATCATATATATTTACAAATGTTTGAAACTAAATAAGTTAATAACTCAAAAGTAGGTATACCAAAACAACTAGTTAAGTTAAAAGTTATCATAATATAACTTTTTAATATATTAAATAAAAATTTAATTTTAACTTATTACCAGCTGTTTGATGCCTATCTTTAGTAAAATATGAGATGTATAGATTCGATGGCTATTTTTTAACACGGCTATTTGTATAGGCAATTTTCGTACACGTTATATAATAATCACAATAAATGGAATAAAACAATTTAAATTAATTATTAAAATAATATAATAACGATCTTTTATATACATATAAAAATATATATATATATTATACATAATTACTCTGCAGATAATATTAATTAAAATTTTAGTTATTGAATCAAAATTATGTTTCAGGATATTATTGATTTAAATTAATTTAAAATTTTGGAAATAGAAAATATGTTATGAATTTAATTACCTCAGTTTTTATTAATGGAACTAAATTATTAGCTATCAGTTATTCAATTATTTGGTAAATTTAATATAAAAATTAATAATATATAGATTATAGATTGAATTGCAAATATATTGCTAATATTCCTTGGCTTTTAAAAATTTGACGGTGGCAAATGCCTTCTCTATCCTCCCCGAAATTATGCCACTGACGCGAGTAGGGTTGGAAGAATATTTTGATCATCGAATAGCCGATTGGATACTTGTTGTGGCGGATGTAATGCGTTTTATGTAATGATAAGTAATTTATTTTGATAAAACGATTCTTATAGCAGAGGTTAGTATAATACATATAACTATATAACCGTAAAAAATAGTTTCTAGAACCATTATTTTCGTTATAACCATATAATTGATTTAGACAAACGTGCGTTGTTCTGACATTTTTGGTAGTTTTACCTTACGCATTAAAATTGCTATTGTTACAAATCGAAAATTTATTTTTTCAATATACTAACTAGATAATAAATTGATTTTAAGCTACTGTATATATGAAGAGATTAGATTTATTTTAGTAGGTATTCGAAAAGTTTTTCGCAAGGAAATAATAAATAAATATGGCTGTAAAACCAAGAGATTCATTGCTTTCTCAGAATCTAAAACAGGGGTTGGAAGTCGGAACCTTAAAATGTTTTCGGTTCCAGTACCAGTTTTGGAAAGATAATATTTTGAGGTTTCATTAACTGCAGTTATTCAATAAAAAATGAAATAAGGACTCTGGTTAAGAACAGGTTTTTAAGTCGGAACCTTAAAATGTTTTCGGTTCCAGTACCCGTTTTGGAAAGATAATATTTTGAGGTTTCATTAACTGCAGTTATTTAATAAAAAATAAAATAAGGACTCTGGTTAAGAACAGGTTTATATATAGGGTTTATACTTTCGACTAAATATTATCAATTAAAGGATTACATTGTATTAATAAATTATAATATAAACTGGTTATAATAAGAGCTTGGGTTCTTTAATCAATTACAATTTTACGTTCCGGTTTCAGTTCCGGTTATTCAATATTATTATAATAACCGGTTCTTCTTAATTTAGTTCTAATACGGCTATAATTTTTCAAAACAAAATATGTTCCGGTTTTTGTCGTTTCAAATGTTATTGTTCCGATAATGCCGTTCTGGCCGTTTCTAACTTGTGATGCGACTGACGTAAACGCCACAAAAAAATAAAAATCCACATGACCTCGAATTTTTGACAATTTTGAAAAAAATTATATAACCTCTGCTATTGCGGTATTGCAGAATTTTCATGTCGTTATGATATTTTCTTTATTCGTATTATTTTTTTTTTGCGTTTTGCGTTGTAATAGGTATCACTGTGTGACTTTTGCTTCGTCAGTGTGATTACAGCGTTGCCAACCGTACGATAGTTATCGTATTTGTATACAATAATTTTAGGCATTTGTACGATGTGTAATAATTACTATCGTACAATAAAATACAATAATTTTCAAATTTTAGTATCTTACTGAATTGGTTTGGTATTTATTGAAAACTCAAGGAAGATTTTTAAAATTAATTCTTATATTACTGATTTTAATATTGTGACATGACAAATTTCAATTAATGTTTACGGTAAATAATTCTTTATTTACTATCATTAAAGATCAATATTTTAAATAGTTTGGAGCCTATAGTTTATTTATATGTTTGGTGGTTATACCTCCAAGGGGATACACAGTACGCCACAGCTGTTTTGGCTATGATATAAATGATTATAATAATATAATGTCGGATGCGAAAATGTGATATAATATTTATTTAACTATTTTAGTTCCTTATTTTTTATCGTTTGGTGTTTTATAAATTTATATTATATATAAATAGTTTTATTTTAATTAATTGTTAATAGTTTTTTGTTAATAATATTTTAAATTTTGTAGTTGGTACTTATACTGTTACAGTCTTTAGTATATTTTATAGTAATATTTATAATTATGTATATATTTTTTTTATTAAAAACACGTTAAATACGAGATAATTCGACAACTACTGTACAATATATTTGGCTTTGAAAGTTGGCAACGCTGGTGTAATATAATATTTTTTTACTATTAGTATATAATATACTATATTTTATACTAATTTATAAACGTCGTCCGTTTGTACAAATATTAAAATATAATTATTGAAAAGAATAGCTACATATTTCTATATTGTACATATAACGAAAGGCCGCAGTCACAGCCGGCGGTCACGGACTTGTCGTTTTCGGTTTGTGGTTCGTTAAACTGTGCCTCAACAGGTAGTGTGCAACAATCGCCGCCGCCGCCGCCGTCATTAGTCCCGAGGAAAACGAAACCAGACGCACCACAACGCGTGTATATATATAGTAATGTTAATTAAAACGGTCCCGAGTCGTTATGAAACTACGAAATAATTGTGTATAGCCACATCGTAATATTGTATTATATAGTCATAAAAGTCATAACATCCGCGAAATACCGTAGAGATCGTACCGAACGTAAACACATTTTATATTAAACTATGTCGTAAAAAAAAAAAAAAATATAAAAAATAAATACATACTCGAAAAACGATTTTTAAATATATTTTGAACTCGAGTTTTCGAATAACGGGTAGAGTTTAAAAAATGTCCTACATGAGATGTTGTGTGCAAGTGCCAGTGCATTTTTTAATGCTAGTGAACTAGCTTAAAACGAATGTCACCCAGTCAAAAATACTTTATCACCTAGTAGATTTTATTATTGAAGACTAGGCGACATAGGTACATGTGTTTAATCATAAAATATACTAATGTGAAATAATTGGGTAATGATGAATGATTATGGATAAATATATAAAACCAAAGATGATGCAAATGCATTTTTAATAATGGATTCGTTGACGATTAACCAAATATTAATATAGGTACTTACTTCGATTTGCAATATTGTATTAAATGTAGGTAGACAATTATGTCTGTAAGAGGGTGAGTTGCGATATAGAAAGTATTTTCTGAAATTAAGGTATAGATGGGTAACTACTAGGTAGTGAAGTTTAGTGTGATGAAGTTATCGGCATGTGACAGAAAAACGTCTATATCATCAAAAACGGGACGAATGGTATACCTATACTACTTACTTAGTATATAGGTAATCATATATTTCGATGAATTTTTTATTGTCGTCCAGTGGACATTCCTTAAAAAATGCACTGACAAGTCGTCATTCGATTCCAGGCTCAGAGATTGGCGTTGGCTAGTCAAAAAGTTAACGTTCAGTTGGTGGGCCAACTGCGGGTCTGTCACCTGTATTTGAGAGTATTTGGCCTTTTGTAGAATACGAGTGACGGGCGTTGAAATTGAAAATGATAATAATAATAATAAAATAATAAATAATATTTATTACTTATAAGATCGTGTTTAAAAACATATATTAATCTATTATTATTCGATTTAACAAGTATGTAATTAAATTGATTACAACTTAATCAGAAAAAAAACCCTAAATTGTCTTTTTTCTCCCCAAATATTAGAGACCAAAGTATCTGGAGTATATTATCTTCAGATTATAATAACAAAATAATCAAAAATGTATACACCTATTTATTTTCAAGGTAGAAAAAGTCGAGTACCTAGTATAGTTTTGTAGTAAAGTTTTTTTTTTTTTTTATAGTAAATTGGTTTTAGTTTGTACTTTAAAGAGGTCATTTTTCAATTTCCCAGTAGGTAGTTTTCTTAAGCATAAACGAAAACGGGATTTTAAAAAGGAAAATTTTAATAAATGGAAAATAACAAATAAAATTGTCACGATTACTGACTCACTAATATTATATGGAAATTTGTTTAGATTCATTTTTCGAATGCAATGATTTATATTTGCTTTTAAATTAATAATAATAATAGGTATATAATAGTCCTGTCCGAGGACCGAAGTTCAACAAACTTTCGACAAAAAAGTTTGGACAAACTTCTATAATCTTTATCTGTACGGATTTTTAATAATAGTAATAATGGAAGTAATATATAATTTTTATATAATTGAGGATTAAGTGAATATGTGTCACAATTTTCACATAACAATTTACCAAAACAAATCGATTAATCTACCTAAATTAAAATTATAATTTATTAATTAACCAAATTGCTCCCGATATTTTATGTTAGATTTTTAAAACTGAAAGAAGTGAGGAATTTGTTATTATGAAGTCTATTATGTTTTTTTTTTGTTATATTTCTCGGAAATCTACTAGTAAAAATTTGAATTTGCTTCTGACATAGCATAAATCTAATGACTAAAAATTAGTTGGTACTTTCATGAAGTCATTTTTCTATTTTAAAGTACACATTAGTTAGACCTGAGAATTTAATATAAAGTTAATCATATGTTACTCTAACTATATTAAAAAAATGTTAAAAATTTACATTTTGTATTTTTTTATATAAGTACCCTTTTAATTATTTGTCCATATTTCCTAATTTATTAATTTCATTATAAGCTCGAAAGTAATATAGATACTTTAAATTTTTATTATATAGTATATACTGTATAATATATTTTAATATTACCTATATTAATGTCATCTATTTTAAAAACTTTAAAACAATTTTGGGGTTATTTTTACCAAACATAATAACACACGCTAGTCATTAATAATTGATTGATATAAAATATGACATTATTAAGTGAGTTTATTATAAAAAAGTAATTAATAAAAAAATACAATATTTCCAAAATAGACTTTAGATAGTTAAAATTAAAAATTAACTTAATTGAAAAAATTGTAAGTTAAATTGACATTAATGTAAAGGAAAATAAGTCAAGTTTAAATTTAAATTTTATAAAAAAAATCATGGTGTAGTTCGTTAACTTTAAAAGTTAAAATTAATTAAACTTTTTAACGCGTTGGCTAGTTATTATCCAGCCTTGAGATTAACTAGAGTTTAAATTTGATTTGTTTTAACTTAGATTTTTACATTTAATTTTCATAATCATCCAGTTTGCCAAAGTAAACACATTTGGGATTGGGGGCTAAAAAACTTTCTTATATATATTTTTGTACATATTTATTAAGTACATAATATTATTTTTTATTTAAATACAGATACATTACAATACATTTAAGTACAGAGGTTTTGATAGGAAATCCGTTCTAGTTGGTACTTTATATAGGTCATTTTTGAATTTTTAAACTAGTTTTCAAAAGTGTAACGAAAAACTACCTTTTATATGGGAAATAACCCAAAAAGTCATTATAAATTAAAAAATAACAAATAAACTAATCATGGTTACCGAATATATTGATGATAATATTATATATGTATATTTATTATATACTATTTAAAACTACTAAAAAAGAGCGAAAATTATTATAAATTGGAAAATTGATTTACATCAAATATTTACTATAACACTATGTATTTTCACGTCGTATATAAATGCTAATATAGTAATCATGTAATAGTAGCTCATGTTTTATAAATACATGTTATGAACTTCGCTCTAAATCGTTTTATCGAAATAAATTATTTATCATTGCTTTCAAATTCAATATATCCACCACCAGTATCCTATCCAACGAGCGAAGTATTTTCACTCCCCCCCCCCAACTAAGCGGAGTTTTCTACTAAATTAAAATTTTTTATTATTGTAAAATTATGAAATAGAATAATTTAATTATAAAATTACTCAAAAGTCGAAAATTTTCAAAATGTATATGTTTACATGCACCCAAAGATAATTTCCATTTTAATCAAATGTCTAATGTCTATTATATTGATCATGTTATTTAATTTATAATGAATAATATGGATAAACAATTTTAATACATGGATCCATATATACAAGGGTGGACTGGCTGGGGTGCACTCTTGTCTCTCGAATACCTATAAACAACCTACCGTAAATAAAAAAATCCTTGAATTAAAATGCCACCGGTCATATAAGCGATGTTTCAATTCACAGATATTTTATCCATGGATCAAAAAGATCCGTATAAATCTAGTTCTTCAGTAGATTTAAATGTTTCCAGGACAAAAAAAATAAAATATAAATAAAATTCGACTAAATACATAGTTGATATCAACGTGGGTGCTATACCTAATTAAATGGATTAAAATTTGTTATTTTTACAGATCAAAATTTCCTCATAGGATCGAAAAATCTCCGGATAAAATCGTCCATTATTTTTGATTACGCATTATATTTGATGCATACATATATCTAGGACGTACACAAATTTGATAAACCAATACACTTAAAAGTTAAAATAGTCTATTTAGTATATAATAATTTAACTTTAGAAATACCTATCAAATAGATAAACATTTGAAACTAGTTCACTTTGTTAACAACATTATTTTTCGATATTAATTTATATTCATATGTATAGTGTGCACACTTGACAATTATTTCGTTAATAATTCATGACTCAGAAACTCGTACATTATCATAGTGTACGTTAAATACAAAACTTTTATAACAGAAGCAAATAAATCCGTTACAAAGGTCAAAGACATAAATTATAAACACATAGGTATTATAAGGTAATAATATGCAAGTATTATAGATAATTTTTTTAAAAATGTTCGTTGTTAAAAAAAAGCGCAGGACATTATAGTTGATCAAAAAGTTAATTATTTTTATACATTTCAACTCGACTAAATAGTGAATAATTTCTTTCCATTATATAACCGTTATATTATACAATAACTAAACTAATTTATATTTTCATTATATTAATTCCTCCATTTTTTAAATTTATATTTACTAGGTATATAAAAAAAATATAAAGAATAGAAATTTAAAAATTTTCATTATTAATTAATAACTATAGAATCTATTTAGAACCAATTAAAAATATAAAAATAAATCATTTTTTTTTACTTATAAAAAAAAAAAAAAAAAAATATTTCTACGATTTAGAATTTTCACTATATTTAATATCGTCGTTAAACTTATACTAGTACATACATCGGTATATACATATATATATACCTTCATCAAAGCGAATCTCCGATCGTCGCTCAAATCTAAATCGCTTCTTCTGGACATGATGGCGTTATTGAATATAGGCGGTTGTTATTGAGTTCAGCGGTCGATAAATACAGTTAATGTAATAATATAATACGAACTAGATATTTTAATCGGTACTGTAAGAAAATAAGAGTGAAATCTCTTCAATTATTTTTAACTGTCGTTAAATAACAAATACGGCAGTCGACGTACAGGTGGTATATTACGCGTATACAAAACGACGAAAACGGTACCTTATACACATTCACCGGCGGGCCGACTCTATGTGAGAACTGCGATCGGATGGCGCAGAAGACGGCAAGAACGACGAGAAGGAAAGACGCGAGGGACTCTTCATCCCTACCACGTGTATCGTACATACCACCTCTCGCAGGTATATTATATACCTTATGAACACAAAAACTCCTTAAATAGAAAAAAATTTTTCGTTTTTTAACAATCACGCAGGATGTTCAATATTTTCATATTATAATTAAACGAGTTCGGAGGATCGCCATGAGAGCGTGCTCGATTCCAGGTTTCTATAAACGTACTGTTTTAAACAACAAATTATAACTCCGTAAGAAGTTTTTAAATCGATTTGTTTAACCCACTATACGCTTAACACTAACAAAACAAAACAAATGACAATTTTAAATGTTGATATTACGAGCATACGGATGTATAATTATAATATAGGTACGTCTAATATAAACACAATAAAACGCGTCTCCCCGGTAACGGGGATCTAATAATGTATGTTTAGAAACCTAAAAAATTCACTCAGTTTAGTCAATATTAATTTAACTCGGATAAAAAATTGCGTTTTGAATATTTAAAGTTCATTTTCGATCAGGTTTTGGGTTTCTATTTCCATTTGTAGATCTCTGAACACAATTGAACGGTATTTAAACACGACGAATCATATTATGAAAATAATAACTATAAACATAAATAAAAAAGTGATTTAATACTATATGTGAATGAATAAATAAAATAACTGTACTATATGTATATATATATATATATATATATTTCTTAGACTTTAATTAATATAAAATTCAAAATTAACTTAATTGAAAAAAAATAATCAAGTTACGATGACGTTATAATGTAAAGTCTGTAAAGGGAAACCGATAAGTTAATTTAAGTTTAAATTAATGGCTAGTTAATGTGAAATTTGAGGTAAGTAGTAAATAAAGTTGAAAAAGTTAATTAATTCAACTTTTTGACTTAACTATTATATATTTGTACTGGCCAGCCTTGAATTATAACAACTCATAAACACGTGTATATAATATTATCACGGGCGTGATAATATAGTCATGAAAAAAGCCTAGCTATAGGTATATATACCTAATCTATGTACCAACATAAATATAATAATGACCGTGAAATATGTGAAAATATTATAGGTACGTGATATAGCAAAGATGTATCCTGTCCAAGGATATATACGCAAAGGAAAACTGGAAAACATGAAATATTATAATGTATTTATATTATTGTTATTTCTTCCCAAGAATTAATGAGGCGATAAATTTTTTCTCTTATACTTATAATAAGTATATTTTAAATGTGTTTATATAATTATAATGTACTATCTGCGTCTACTGTAACGGTGAGTTGACTTAAATGCAATTTTAATGGTTTTATAATTTACAACTACTGAATTTAAATTACTATGGCACACCTAGGTGGGTACTATTTAATATATTATTATATTATAGACAAATAACACTTAGAAGATATTATTTGCATTTTTAGCTTATTTACAATTTATTTTTATAAGTACCCATCATATTGCGTTCACTAAAGCTATAACGTTTATTACAGTATTTAAACACCGCAGTGTCAAATTTTAAAATTGCACAAACTATTATCGAGAATATGGTAAAAAAAAACTAAATTATTGATATTCATTCAAGGTTTGCTCAAGCCCGAGCAAGAGATGCATTCAAATTGGGGACAAAGTGGTCAGAATAAAACAGTTGATCTCCAAGATTCAAAAATTCAAAAATTGATATTTTACAGGATGTACCTAATAACAATGTATGACAGTTTTTATGAGAATATATTATATTTTTGGAAATATTTGGCAAGTATACAATTCAGAAACACTATGAAATAAGAATTTTTTTTTTAAAACATAATTTTAGAACAATTAACGATACAGTTTTGGTAATAAATTAAATAGCATAAAATAATTGTGTCCGATAGTATACAATCATTTAAATTGTCGATTCCTGCCTTTTCCTATTTGCAGTTTCTTAAAATAAACATCCTTGACTATACTTTAAATATACGTAAAATATTTTTTTCTTGTTTTGACATTCCTGATATTGATATCCCTCCTCAAAAGTTCATACTATACATTATATTATTTTTATACTAAAAATGAAAATGGAAAAAGTTAGGTTTAGAACTTAAAATTAAGTTTAATGTAACTTTTAACTTAAAGGTTTTTATAACAATACGTAACATACACTTAATTTTTTCATTATTTTAAAAATAATTCGTTTTATTTTCCTTATCATATTTGATTGTGTTAATACGAGTAGTATAGTTGACTCCATAACTGATGTAAGAGATTTTCACCGGGGAAACTTCTAAATTATTTCCACGATCCTATTATTATGTATTTTCATCGTTCTTCACATCGATTCGTTCAATTTATTTTAAAACAAAATTTTAACTAGTATTTGGTTATTTTTTCCAACCAATATTTATAAAGTAACTTTTTACCATTCATTTAGCTATTATTTATTTATTTTGATAACTTAAATTGAACTAGTTAAAAAATGTAATTTACCGAGCCGTGCTAAAATTACATATTAGATATTTTGGAATATAATAATATGAGAAACTTTCTATACGGTTTCTATAAAAATAAATCCAGATTTTAAAACATAAAGATTTAGAATCTAGGAAAAGGTCTATAAAAAATTACATTTATGACCTAAAATGGTAAAATGTAGAAGTCAATACGTATACCACGAAAGAAAAATAATATTATTTTTCTTTCAATTCTGGTAATGTATACAAATAATGATTGAAATGTAAATTAAGTATAAATTAGTTATTTAGATTTGCATGAAATAGACACTGTATATTTTTTTAGCTAGGAAAGCATCAACTAAGATTTAAAAAACGAATAGTCATCAATTCCCAGACCTTGTTTTCATAAGACTGCAACCGATTATTTTTTTAAAGAAATTGAAACCCAAATCGTTTTAACCTTAAAAACCAAACACTATTTCAAATAAATATAGCATGTTATGCATTTTACAAAATTAACAATATTGAATAAAAATACAATTCGTCAATTTAATAGAATACCTATGACATTATTATAATAGTTATGACAATATTATGTAATTTTCATGTGTCTATCTTATAAAAAATATTTGAATCACTAATTAAATAACTGATATTTATATTTGGACAAAAATGTATTAAATACAAATACAAATGTATTTTTTTATTCATTAAATTAAAATAAATATGCATATATCTACAATATACATATGTATGAATATCATCTACATATTATATTTTTACAATTATACATTATATTAGTTATAGGTGTCTACTATCAAAGATGGACGAGTTAATGAAAAATTAACACAAATTAGTGTTAAATTAACCTAAAAGAATTCAGTTAATATGTAATGATTAATTAAAATTATAATTTAAACTTGTCAAGTTTAAAATTAAAATGGAAAAAAATATTAATTTAACTCAGCTTAAAAAGTTATTATTTTTATTTTACATTAAAAAATTAGGGTTTGAATTTATAAATTATTAAAAAAAAAAGTAATAAATTTGTTCACGTTATAATATTAAGTACACATATACTAATAATTAATTGTTATACCTATGTGAATTTCAATTAAAATATTATAATATATAAGTGTTTACTGTTTATACCAAATTCATGAAAATCATACTTAATTAAATGATAATGTCAATTTAGGTTAACTATAAAAAGTTAAGTTATTATACCTACTTAAATTATGTATATTTGTATACAAAGATGGAAATTAGTTATTCTTCAAATTTAAAGTTGAGTTTATAAGTTAATCTTTTATAACTTAATTATAGTTACTTTTCTATAATCACTAAGTTAAGTTAACATACTCAGGGTGAACATATTTAAAACAATTGATTATTAATAAATTAGTACTAAATATATTTAAAAAGTGAAATGTGTGTACATTTGTTAGGTATCTAATAAATTATTTAAAAAATTCAAATTGTAATTTGTTTAATGCGAAATAAAAATAATGAACTTTTATTTAAACTGAGTTAAGTTAATTTATTTTCATTAAATTGCCTACCTTGTTAGAAGGTACATATATTTATATATATACACAGGGTTTGACTGGTCCCTCAGCTAGTTTTGGGCACCCAAAGACCTTTTGTTCATATTTAAATAATAATAATAATATTTATTAATAAATCTACACAAATTTTGTTCTCCGGGCCTATTAATGATTTACTAAATAGATGATTATTATTTCTAAAATAGGAAAATTGTAAACGATTGATCTGTTTTCGAAATTTGTGGGAGTATCTATTTAAATGTTATTTAAAATGTGCATTACTTGAGTGATTTTAAACAAAATGTACGGTATATTTTTCATGTTATTGATTAGTGATACTGGGATTAAGTTATGGTTTTTACTATTTATATGTTATGGTATATTATTGAAAAAATGAACAACATTCCGGATTTTACTATTTACTACCTTTTAAGATTCTCTAAAATTGACTAATTTTAAAATTGGTCTTCAGTCGTTGAGCTTAATTTTGGAATTTAAGTATTCGAATTCATATATACAGTATAAAATTAACAACTTTGTTTTACAACCAGGGTAAAAATGCCTAAATTGTTGATTTGTTTTTGTAGGCCTGTGAAGGAGTATTTTGATTTTTCTATAAAATATGTATTACGTTTTTGGATAAATTATCTATTAGAATTTATTTTATAATACTCGGATAAATTACATGTTTTTTTTCTAATTACTAGATTTTAAGTTTTCTTTGAAACTAAAAATTAATTTTTCGTAGCTTTATTAATAATTATAATACACCTATGTCCTTTAATATATATTTGAGATCAAGTTTGAAAACAATTTTAAACTTTACAATAATATTAGCTATAACTAACTATTTGCTTTTCCTCTCATTCGATCTAAGTATCTAGGAGTATTAAAATTTCGTATTGCGTTTTTCGAAATATTTTATATTAGTAGGACTGGAGGATATCACACACGTTTTCACAATCTGCAGTCGTAATATTAAGAAACCAAATTTTTACACAAGTTTTATAGTCATCCTTTATTTTTGTTAAATAACAATATTTTTTGTCAGTTATTCATTTTATAAAAATTATATTTTTGAGGATTTTTACAGATGGCGTATTATGAGTTATATTTATGCTATCGAAAATAGGACGAATAATTTTCTCTACTATATTGTGTTTCTTAATTAATATGATTATAGCCCGATAAAACATTTGTCTTGTACTTACAAAGGATTTGTTAATAAATATCATAATTACACAACAATAAATAGCGTTACTGATATAGAATGTACTTAAATATTTTCAAATTGTATAAATTTTTTTATAAAAATTATAATTATAAAAATTTCCTATATAGAAATTTCATGTGTGGAGTTTTCTTAAATGGAACGCGATTGGTAATTTTTTCATTAGCTATATGGACTATAGGGGCTCTTTGATCACGGACTGGGCCTTTTGATGCCAGTCCGACACTGTATTTATATATATGTGAATATATCAGTAGGTACATATGTATATCGTATATACTCAAGGCCTTCCCGAAGAAAGATTTTTAGGAGGGTGAAAATGTAAAAAAAATTATATAATACTTCTTTTCAAAACATAAAATAAGCAAAAAAAAAAAAAAAAAACAGGTAAACTTTTTTCCCATTTTGCTGATTACAATCCTAATAATTTATAATTTGCCGACTTAAAATTCCAAAATACTTCATAAACGTGAGTGAATAGGCAAAAAAAAAAAAAGAGCATCGACTTTTTCTACTATTTGCCGATTGAATTTAAATTTGCCAACTGCACTTAATTTTGCCGACTGCTTTCCGTGATGAGGGGAGGGGGTGAGACACCCCCTCAGGTATATACTATAAAACAATAAAACAAATGACTAAATTTAATAAAATTTTAATAATTGTCGAATAGTAACCATTCATTTATTATTCATCATTAAACTAAATACGTGTTTATAACGAATTTATTAATGTCAAATGATTTTTATTAAATTGATTTTGATATTTCTTAATATATTATCGCTCAAACCTATAATAAAATTATTTCCAAACTCGACAACAACCTCTAAATTACTAATATTGAAGCTTTGTCTAGCCATATTATAGGTCATATATTGGCCAGTTTTACAATTAATTACATAGGTAATTAATTTTTTTAATTAAATGGAAAAACGAAACACGACCATGACCATATAAAACACAATATGTATCTACATGTAATATGCATGTATTATACGACTATAATATTTATACATATTTTGTCTTGTTCGATCATATACCAACATCTTTACTATTACAATAATAATATGATAATGGTCCATTTTGGTCAAGGTATGCGAGGTACATATGAATTGTAATTAGGTACCTATATATTATGATTTTCATGATGAATTCATTGTGTTTTTATTTATTTATTTTTTTGTATTATTCATTGTGTTTGTATTTTTATTCTTCAAAATAATATATACGAATACGATTATCTGAGCTGGTCGAAATCACTAGAAATTTTAAATTACGAAATCAAAATCCAAAATCCAATTAATGTTTATTTTTATAATTTTTATAATTAATTTTTAATTAATCCCCTGATGTTTAAATAGGTTAAAAAACATATATATCTATTATAAATTGCCTTTAACAATAGTGTAGGAAGCAGGACATTAACACTATATATAATCAAATAATTATTTAAAGTGGAGTTAAAAAGTCAATATTTTTTTAAAACGTTTTAGCACAACTTTGTATATAATCAATGTATTGTTAGTTATTTTTAAACTAAACTTATCTAAACTAACCTAGCTTAATTAGTTATAAAATGAAGATGTATTAATCTGAGTTTAAAATTTTTATTTTAAGAGTAAATTGGTATAAGTATAAGTTAAGGTTTAAAAAATACATACTTATGTTTTAAAAAAAAATTGAATTGTGTATAAAAATTTAATTTTTGAAATATTTATTTATTTATTTAATAATACTGTACAGGCCAAGGCCCCGTGATATATGGAATGAGTACATCGGTTAATTACAGTAAATAATATGTAATAGTAAATAGCATAGAATGTATGCATAATAATTAAAATAGAAAATCGTACAAGTTTTAGGAATAGAATATTCAACGGAAAATAAACTTATTTTAAAGAGACAAAGAAGAGTCGGTATTGGCAATGAGCATGAGGTGGATGATTGGAGAGTTCGGATAGTATTTTCATTACTTGGATCTATTTGTCATTGATTGGAGGAAGAGAAAAGAATATGAAAAAGGGTAGATGAACGTGTGCGGCGGCAAGGGACATTGAATGATACTCGGGATAGAGAATCAGGGCTATCAATTTTAGAGGAAAGAAGGTTAGTTAGGAATAATATGTTAGCTTAGCTGAGTGTTGACGATCAACGAGATTTTCAAGGGAGAGAAGATGTTGATAGTCATGAGGAGGACAGGGTACGTTAGGTTTATAGGCAGCGTGACGGAGGAATTTTCTTTGAAACCTTTCCATCATACGTATTCCGGGCGGAAGCGGTGGATAAGTCCCAGATTACTGAGCCATATTCGAGAATAGGACGAACTAGAGGAAAAAAAGAGTTTTTAGAGGAGAGAGTAGATGAAATTCTGTTGAGATTCGATTAATGAAACCTAGCAGCTTAAGAGGCTTACAACAGATCATCTGGATATGCATATTTAGGCATAAATTGCGTGCAAGAGTAAAACCTAAGTTCTTTACAGAATTATATGAAATTTTTAAAGGGGTATTATTAACAGAGTAAGTATATATAATTGAGGCATTAGAGCGATAAAAAGTAATTACAGAGCATTTGGGGATATTGAGAACAAGGCCTAAAGAGTCTTCCTATTATACTAATCCTTGAAGATCATTTTGAAAAAGTTAACTGTCGGAGATTTGATTCGGAAGAAGAATTTCATATCGTCGGTAAATATTAGGAGTTTAGCATGATGAAGGATGAAAGGAGCATAATTTATAAATAGGGCAAAAAGAAGTGGAGATAGGACAGCACCTTTTGGTATGCCAGAAGAGGGGGTGAAGTAGTCAGAAGAGGCAGAGGAGACAGTTACCCATTGAATTCTGTTTAATAGGTATAATTGAAGCCAAGAAAAAAGGGGTTCGCCGATACTTAAGAAGTCTAATGTTGATATAAGATGGCGATGATCGACACGATCAAAAGCCTTGGAGAAATCAGTGTATATTATGTCTACTTGACAGTTGTCGTGGAAAAAATCAAATATTTACGAATGAAGGCTAAGATTGCAGGTGATATTCTTTCATTTGATCCGGTTGATCTTCCGGGGCGGAATCCGTGATGGTCATCGACAAGGTTATGATTTATTGAATAGCAAATAGAGTTTAGGATAAGGGTTTTAAATAATATGGATAAATGAGGTAGAATAGTTATTGGACGATAGTTGGTTACATCTGTAGGATCCCCAGACTTAAGTGTTGGTGTAATTGAGCCAAGTTTGAGGACTGTTGGGAAGTTACCTGAGTCGATTGAACGTCTAAACAGTAACGATAAGGGTTCAGCTATGACGGATCGAATTTTAAAAAGGAAATCACCTTGGATACCATCAGAACCAACAGAGTTTATATTGCGAAGAGAATATAGGTAATTGTAGACGTCATCAACTGAAAAATAGAAATTTGACGGGAGAGCAAAGTTTTGGATAGTATTTTTTGTAAAAGAACCGGACAAAGATGGGGTAATTGAAGGCTGTGTGATAACGGAAGAAAAATATTTAGAAAATAGGTTAGCTGAATCAGAATGATTAATAATCGACCTTTTAGAGTGACCCACTAGATGAGATAGGAGGAGAGGAGCGATTTTTTCGAACGAAACTCCAAAGTAGCGCAGATTGCGTTGTAAGGAAGACTCAGTGCGGCAAATGAAATCACGGTAGCATTTTTTGGAGAGAGACTTGAATTTGGCATGAAGAAGAGAGAAGTGTTTGTAATCCGATAGTAGCTTAGATGTTTTAAACTTGGCATGTGATCGAGACTTATCAAACACTAACTCTTTGAATTTATGAGTGAATTATGAAGGAAAAAAAAACGATAATTTTGGAACGAAAGATACGATTGAATTGTGAAGAGCTTCAAGGAAGACAGTCATGGAATCATCAGGTGTGTATGAGAGGAAAGTGCGCTTCCATTTGTAAGAGTGAAAGAAGTTAGTGATCTGTTGGTAATTAGCTTTATTAAAATTATGAAATGATTTATGAGTGGTAATATAAGAAGTTGGAATGGAGAGATCAATTGAGAGTACGAGTGGTGGATGGTAAGAGTCAGGAGGAACAGTGGTGTGAGGTACATGAGGTACTCGTAGGTTTTCCAAGACGAATAATAAGCTTAAACTCAGTCTGCGTGTAAGCAGAGAGTTTAGAAAAAATGTCACGCACAGCGATTTTATCGTCATTAATTTTGGAAGGGAGATTGTTTGATGTAGATTCTGGTAAGCCACACATAATTACACTGAGCTTGCACCGTTCACTCTTGGTAAATTCATGAATGACATCTGAGATCGGGGTAGTGAGAACTGATGATGTATTTGATTCCAAGGCAAGAACTTTAGATTCAAGTAAATCAACTCTTGTACGAAGCTTAGAAATTTTGAGTGTGAAAGAATCAAAACTCGAGGTAAGGGTATTGATGCTCGATTTGAGTTCATTTCCCAAAGATTTGTGCCCTGCCAATAGTTTATCTTGAGATAGTCGTATATGTTCGATGGCTTTTAAGATATCTTCATTGGATGTATTAGTCTTAGACGAAGAATATTCAGAAGAACTAGAGCGGGTAGTGATTGGCTATGGTTTGGGAATAGGGGGTGAAATATTTGATTTAATTAGAAAACTAGCGAAATCGAGATTAAGAGCAGTTGGTGGAACACCGTGCCAGGCTGTATATAGAAGTGTTTTGGCGGGCAGTGTATATGGCATTAAAAGCATGTCGTAATTTACCGATATGGCAAATTATCAGATGACCCAAGATATAGCGAAGCCGGGACGAATGAAATGATCCGATAAGAAATATAAATAACTTATGTTACGGCGGCCGTGTATATAATACGAAAACCAGTATAAATTGTTTATGTGGAAAAGATATTGAGGGGACCAGCTAAAAAACAACACTGGCCTGTGGACATAATTATTATGAAACAGTTAAAACAAAAAATGTATAAAATTGTCTACTATTACCATAGAAATAGATGAAAAACACGGGAGTAATGTTAACATGTACACTGTGTAACGCGATTATTATATCATATATTAAGCCATTTCTCTCCTATGATTTGTAATGTGGGCATAATTAGTTAAACTAATTAAAACAGAGTTTTTATTTATTTTATGTATACACTTTTTTGGGTAGTAAGGGTAAAGTAAGAGTTTTTGGATATAAAGCTATCTGACAGCAAATTTATGCTAGTTGATACTTTATACAGATAATTTTATACCAATTTTATATTTGTAGTAGTTTATTAAGCGTAACGAAAAACTACCAATCTTTACGAAAACATTTGATTAATTGGTAAATAATAAATAAATATTATGTCATGGTTACAGACTTCTATGTAGGTATATATTTTACGTATGTTTATAAATTGTATATAATGTATAGATACATATTATGATGTTTGTATGCATAGGCGTAACTTGGGACTTTTTTTAGAGGTGGTGAGAGCAATTATTTTCATAACTCCTTCCCAAAAAAATTCTGACTGCACAACGTAAAAATGTATCTTAGTTTTATATTATTTCTATAATCATAATGAGAGAGCTATGTATGATACATACTTATATGAACTAATAAAACCATAAAATATTCTCATTATATTCTTTTAAAAACAAAATATTTTCTATAAAACAAGCTAAATCAGGGGCATTTGAGTAAAATTTTCCCCAAAAATTAAGAAATCACTTTGAAAAACGAAAAATAAACGATAAAACAAAAATCGTCAAGATACAAATAGTGTAAGTTGATTTATAGTCCCTTCATGGATAGTGTATTATTATTATGATTTTAAATTTGAAAACAAAGTTAAATTATTGAATTCAAAAGACGATTCTGATTGTAGCCGGTGTATTATAAAATAAAAAAAGTCAATTATGACAACTTTATTATGTTATTTCCCCTACATTTATAAAATATTTCTGTTAAAAAATAAAGTAAAGTAATTATTACAGGAAAAATCGAAAAATAATCTCTTCAAAGTACCAATTACAATCAATTTGCTATCAAAAACGGTTTTATTCCAAAATATCTCAACACGACTCCTTCAACCCTGCAAAAATATGTTTACAGACATAAAAAAACACATCTTAAAATCAAAAAATTCCTTGCTTCACAGAGAGTCTAAAAGGTCGCTTGTGTACATTTTCCCCAAAAATCAAGAAATATGCCATAAACACTAAAATATTCTTTAACCTCTAAAATAGACTCCAATATGCAAAATGCATTTTTTTTCTATGAATTCTCTGATGGATAAATCGTTCACATATTTACTCTCGTCAAACTGCATACAGTCAGTTAAAATACGTAACAATACATCTAAAAATCCACCCTCAATCATAATAAATGTTATATAATCTATAACATAATATCTTGAAATATTATACAAACATCATGTGTGTATACTGTATAGCAAATATATAAATAAATAACTTTTAAATTAAGAGATAGGTAGGTATAAAAAATAAGCAATTTAAAAGACTGCAAACATTTTATAAAAATAATTAAAATTTTTAGTATATAATAATTAAAAAACTTATTAGTAAATTATAGATTCTTAGCGGAGAGACGAATATCTTGGTTTTACAATAATGTATGTAGAAGAAATATAAAGGATATGTACCTAAGCGTAAATGAAAACTATATCTAATTATATTTACCAATTTCAGTAGGTATAATAAAATTTGGAAAAAAAGGAAAACTACCGAAAATAATCCACAATTATTAGGTATAAATCAAAAAATAATAGTATCAACTTTGCCTAGAATTTTTTTTCGAATTAAATACTTATACCTAGGTATTTCATACAACAGTTCTACAAATGTTCTACTAATTCATCGTTTTTTTTTAAAAAAACATAATTATATTGTATTATAAACAAGAAAATTGATCGAGAAAACTTAAATAATAAGTCATTATGTACCTATATTATATGTATTTGACATGAATTTGTTGAGCATAATATTATACAGAATTTATATTAATTATATACGGAATAATAGCGTGTTACGTTACAAAGTGATGATTACAATAATATGAATGCAACATATGCTTACGTACGTAATGAGTACAAGTGCACGTTGAAAAGTGTTATCTTATCAAACTCACTGTACCTTATCCGTGTTATTGTTGTTGTAATTAGTTAAACTTGATGATACTTTTTATAATATATATATATATATATATATATATATACATACATACATACATACATACATACATACGTATATACCTATGATTTTTAAATATTATAACAAGGACAGATTTTTTTCTTACTATAGAAGGACTTGGCTAATTGAGTCGAACTCGTAAAAAATCGAATTTAGACCCGAGTCACAGGTATTGTTTTTTGACTTAACAAAATGCTTACGATTAAAAAATAACCAATCCATTTGTGTATAATATACAAATTTTAAAATCATATTACAGTAGACTTATACGTGTTGTCGTGCAGTTTTAAATAGCTAAATTAATTGGCAAAGTATTTAAAATGTGTGCGATTCCCTCCAAAAATATAATCAGCCGTTTTACAATGTCATAGTTGTGTCCTTAGACCTGAATCTGTTTTTATACTGTAGGTTCACCGCATAATACTAGGTATATATTATTATCAAGACAAGGGCAAGTAAATGTTTTTTTTTTACTCAATAAGTGTTTATTAAAATTATGTTGAAATTTAAATGTATAACGTTGAAAATTAAATTTGCTAAATATCTCTAGATTCTAAATGATTTATAGGTTAAAGTTAAATTATATTTTCAATAGATTATTTAAGTTAAAAGTTAAGTTTATAAAATATTATTAACTTAACAAAAGTTAATTTTTTTTTTGATCTTCCTATTTGATATTTTACTAATAGGAAATTTCATTTTCGATAAAATTTCAGGTTTCTATTTCAATTACCTACAATATGATAATTTCTGAAAACACGACAAAATCATATCAAAATAATAACTTCTATATATGATGCTTATAATAAGTTAATTCAAAGATAAATCAATTAAATAAATATTATTATATATCTATACATATAAGACTTCTGACGGAAAGTCGAAATTAACTTACTTGGAAAAAACGAAAAATAATAATTTAAGTTAAACTTAATGCAGAAGAAACAGGTTAAGTTAACATTTTAATTTAAGTCCTTTGCGAACCCGCCAGTTTTAAGAGGTTGTGTACAAGTAATTTTATCAAAACTTTAAAAAAAATCAAAATCGTACAATTGATAAATATTTAAACTAATTTAAAAAGTAGTTTTTAAATAGTTCTATGTTGGCAACATTTTTTATTGTTGTGTAATAATAAATAATTATTGAAATTATGTGTGTAAATACCAAAAACTCAAACAAAATTAAGGGTAATCATAATGTTCCGATTTTAATTCTAAAAATATATTAAGATTCTGTAATTTGTTTACTAGAGAATGTAGAGAATAATTTTTTCATATATTATATTTTATTTTCATATGACAAAGGTTTGCAAATTAAATCGCCTTTCTAAAAACTTTTTAGGGAAAATTTACAATCTCATCTAGTATAGAACCTATAAAATCATAATATCTTTTCAGATTTAAAATCGGAAAATTTTAAGTAGCCTGCATTTTGTCAGGCTTTTATGACTAAATCAATGAAATAATATTTCGGTATCCATCGCCTTATAAAATTCAAGTTATAGTAAAATTATTACAAATATATTTGTATTCAAAGATATGTGTAAGTTAATACAAATAATTAACTGAAGTAATTTAAGACTAAAGTTATTTCACTAAAAATCCTCCAGTTAAAATAGTTAATATACCTAATTAACAAAAAAATAATTGACTTCAAATAACACAGTTAAAAATAGTTTATTTATTATGTTCCATTAGAAAAATTGGGATTAGAATCTTTAAAATTATTCAAAAATACTAAATAATAAATTTTATCTTTTAAAATACCAATTACTAAATATTTGAATTTGAATAAAAATATATATAATGAACTCGCGAAAGCCACTTACTGTTTTAGGCATTATCAATATAAACTAGTTAGTAAGGTAGTTGCAATAATAATTAACTAGTCGGTTAAAATATAAAATAAAATAGATCAACTTATTATTTATTATTTAATTAACTTTAACTTTTAAATTATTTAACAATTTTAACTATAGCTGGTACATGTCCATCTTTGCATTTAGTCTTTACTCGAACACGACTTACGAGACATGCCATTATTCAAGGCCTGGAATGTTTATGGTTTTAGCGGTATTTCGTTTTTAAAAATTAAATTAAAATAAAAGGATCCGGTTTTGGTTTTAATAAATACTTGTAGGTAGGTAGTTTTAGATAGTTACTTATTCAACAATTTTTTTTTTATGTATCAAAAACATTATTTGGTGTTCAATCATCATTATACATTATATTTTCTGCAGCATATGAACTTCAATTATCTTAGTTTGTGATTTTCTGTATTGTTCTGCTATGTTTTTATTATTTTATATAGCAATCGATAATGTTCAGCTGTGATGTCATCTTACTAATAATAATATAGACTACAGTGTATTATATAATGATTTAATGTCATAAAAATCTGTGTTAATATTTTAATTGCCCTACTACTCGCATTTTAAAGTGTACCTACAACATATTTTTCCAAATTGAATGTCAACGAGGTCAACAACAAACGTTGGTTATTTTTTAAATTAGAGCTATTAAAAACTGAAAAGTTCAGTCGTAAAATATCGATACCAATTCGATTGGAGTCGTTAAATAAGGGTTCCGGCCAGGTTCCAACTTCCGGTTATAAAATTTTTAAAAAGTTCTGATTCCAAGTTCAGTCACGTAACCAGCATTTATTCTACGAGGGAGCCAAATTTTTATTGACCCCTTTCAGTAAAAAAAAAAAAAATTGGTCAGTAGGAGATGGAAGCAGTTATCTTGAGATATACTTCGTAAGATATTGGTAGATATTATGTTAAATTGAAAAGCAATTTTTTCAAATAAAAAAATGTGTAAAATATTTATGACAAATATATAATATACATTATATTATATGAGTAAAATAAATACTCAGGAAAAATTCAAATTTTTAAGCTCCTACTTCTTAGAAGTACGAGGAGATTACTTGTTCTATTGCCTTCCTGGTTTAGTTTTTCGTTATACATTTATAAAACGATTGAATCATAGGTGTGTACAAAGGTGTAGTACTATTTCTAAACCTAAAACTTATTCTGGATTTGTATGTAATGATTACGTGATAAATAAATACTTAAATTGATTTTATATTTGTTTTTAAAATATTTTTCGTGTGTTTTATCAAAAAAAAAATCACAATATTTTGTTGGTTTTCTCATATTTCACCCATCGATAACCTTCAAAAATCCTCTACAGATTTTTAAAAAAAATTAATTATAGATTTTGACGATACATTTTCAAGTATATAAACTAAAATTTCTATATCATTTCTATATTTATGTTACATTATGATGAAAAAAAAAACGGATTGCTTGCTAGGTGTATAATATGTATAGTATGTAGTAGGTATGTAACTATTATAAAGGATCACTTAGAATTTTCATTGAATCTGACACGAAATCCTTTACAAACTAGTATGCCTGGAAAAATTCAAATAATAAGAAATAAATATTACTGTAAAACCACTTAGAATCAAAAAAGTCACATATTGGTAATAAGTTATTACTATCGACTAATTTAACTTATTATTAGATACTAATTACTAATAACTAATAAGTTACTATATAATATATTTGTAATGTTTATTTTCGATTTAAGCAATATACATACCTTCTATAGGTAATGTAAATGGCTTAAGAGGACGCTTCACACCAGATTTTTAAGTTTTGTTAAGGCAATTTTTATGAAATTTTAAGAAAAATGAAAATTCAACAATTTAAAAATATTTAATTACATTATAAAAGTAATTTAAAAATAGTCATGTGTCAGTACCATTTTTTATTGTTGTATCACGATATTAGTTAAAAATCACGTTCACGCTTTAAAACTACAACTTTTCTCTGTCAAATATGAAAGATGAGAATATTTAATGTGCTCGAGCGTGGAGTTTTTTACAATATATTTTTTTTTAAAAGCCTAAAATCCGTGATTAAAAATCGTGAAATTTTAAAATTTAAAAAAAAAACAAAAAAATTGTTTACCTAAAAAATACTCATGCACGTTATGGCATAGATGCGGTATTCTCATTTTTCATGTTTTGTATATATTATGACTTTGCGATTACTAAGAAAGAAGTTGCGGTTATAGATAAAGAAAATACGTTAACGTATTTTAATACTGCTAAAATGGATGTGTAGCATTTTCTTAAAAAAACTGAGAGGGCCAACTCGTGGCTACTGATTTTTCTTAGGGGGCCCGGTCCCCTCAGACACCTCCCACAAATCCACTATATATTTTTTAAATGTCCGTTAATTATAAAAAAATTGCCTTGAAAATGTAATAAGACTAATAAATGTGAATTTAAAGTATTATTTTATGTGCCTGTGAATCGAATTGTCTACTAAAAAGTGTCATACCATATTATGTATACATGTATCTATATAAAAAAAAAACTTTGCAACCAAATAATATAAAATATCAAAATATGATCAAAAACTAAAGAAGAATATACACAACTAAATCTTTATAGATAAATAAAGAATATTGTAATTTATAGTAATAAACACTGTCAAATTGAAGAGGGGGCATCCTCTGGGCATTCCTCGATTAATACTTACCGATTGGAAATATAGATATATCGTGCAACATTAATTGTTCAAAGTGATTGTTCTGAGGGGAAAACGTAATCAAATCATTTATAAAACCAATATGACAATATATTTGATTAAAATCTAAAATAATAGTATTTTTGAAAAAACGTGATAGGAGGTATTTAGTTTTTTAACAGTATATAGTGTAGGTTCAACGGTATTTGTTCGAAATACTAAATAAAATATCAGTTCCTTGTCCCCGTCCTGATTAAACGTAATATAGTTGCGATGATTTTTTAGTGATAAATCATTGGATTCAATAAATACGATTCTGATCGGTGTAATTGAAGAAATAATAACCAGCTTGAAAAAAACCGGTATGTATACACACGAAAGAAGTGATTATATAATATGTACGTACCTGCTATCTATATATAATATTATTGTTTATAGGTATGCATATAATGTATGTCAGGCCCGTGCGCAGGATTTTATAATGGGGGGGGGGTGTTTAAAAAAAGATATATATATATAAAATAGATAAATAAATAATTAGCAAATATTATATTTAAATACAAAATATATTAATATAACAT